>SJYC01001444.1:0-21764 GCA_006408675.1 Madoqua kirkii | reverse complement strand
CAACTGAGTGACTTCACTTTCACTTTTCACTTTCATGCATTGGAAAAGGAAATGGCAACTGTCTCCAATATTCTTGGCCTGGAGAGTCCCAGGGACAGAGGAGCCTAGTGGGCTGCCGTCTATGGGGTCGCACAGAGTTGGACACAACTGAAGCGACTTGGCAGCAGCAGTAGCAGCATATAAAACTCCTACAACTCAACAGTAAAAATACAAACAAACCAATTCAAGACATGGGCGGAGTACTTGAACAGACATTTCTCCAAGGAAGGTAAACAAATAGTTAAGCATGTGCAAAGATGCTCAACATTAGTCATCAGGCAAATGCAAATCAAAACCACAGTGAGATGCCACTTCACACCTAGTTGGATGGCTCTGGCCATCCAAAAATACCACCTCCTATGTATGTACCCAAAAGAATTGAAAACCGGAACTCATACAGGTACTTATACCCAGATGTTGATAGAAGCATTATTCACAGAAGCCAAAAGGTGGGAACAACCTGAGATTCATCAGGAGATGAATGGCCAAATGAAATATGATATATGCATATAATGGAGTATTCAGCCTTACAAAGTAGTAGAACTTGAAAAATGCTAAAGCAGGGATGAACCTTGAAAACATTATGCTAGGTGAAAAAAAGCCAGACAGGAAAGGATAAGTATCCTATGGTTCCACTCACGAGGTTTCCAGAATACACAAATTCGTGGATACAGAAAGTAAAACAGAAGTTTCCTAGGGCTGCTGCTGCTGCTGCTGCTGCTAAGTCGCTTCAGTCGTGTCCGACTCTGTGCAACCCCATAGATGGCAGCCCACCAGGCTCCTCTGTCCCTGGGATTCTCCAGGCAAGAACACTGGAGTGGGTTGCCATTTCCTTCTCCAATGCATGAAAGTGAAAAGTGAAAGTGAAGTTGCTCAGTCGTGTCCGACTCCTAGTGACCCCATGGACTGCAACCTACCAGGCCCCTCCATCCATGGGATCTGCCAGGCAAGAGTACTGGAGTGGGGTGCCATTGCCTTCTCCATTCCTAGGGCTAGAGGTGGATAAGAATGAGGAGTTATTGTCAGTGGGTACAGAGTTTCTGTTGGGATGATGAAAAAGTTCTGGAAATAGTAATGATGGTTATATACATACATCTTATTTTCATTGTTTTACCTCTAGTTAAAGCTAAGCATTTCTAAATATTTGTCAATCGGTAAATCAAAAATCAAGACTTTTATCTTAGTCTTTTGAGTGAAAATTAAATAAATATGATATGTTAGAAATTTATTTACAGTTTCTGGGATTGCTTTTAATGATTGTTTTTTCTCTTTAGACAGTTGAGCCAACTGGAAAGCGTTTCTTACTGGCAATTGATGTCAGTGGTTCTATGAACCAAAGAGTTTTGGGTAGTGTACTCAACGCAAGCACAGTAGCTGCAGCAATGTGCATGGTGAGAACTCCTAAGGCAATTTAGGGTTTTGCCATACTGAAAATATTTACCCAGCACAAAACTATAAAGTTGGATACAATCAAAAATTACATTTTCACTTGTTTTAAGCAAAGCTTTAAGTATTGTATATATACTTGAGTATACTTATATATTCCAGTCTTCTTTCCTGGGAAATTCCATGGACAGAGGAGCCTGGTGGGCTACAGTCCATAGGATTGCAAAGAGTCAGATACAATTTAGCAACTACAACAAAAACATACTTACATATACTTTAATTCTTAGGTAATATTGATATTGTAGGTATATTGAAAAAGCATGTCTAAAGAAAAATCAGAGTAGAACTTTTAATTTTACAATAACAGATTAAATGTTACTGGTATTTTTAAAGAAATAGATAATTCTTAGAGAAATTATTAACAAATAAAAGATCAAGGATTAATAACAACAGACAGGAGACTTCCGGTTCTAGCCTGACTCAGTAGTGAGTAATCATCAGAGAGCTTCTTAGTTTCTCTTCTGTGGCTTTATTGCCTATTTAATAAAATAAGAATAATATATACTCTATCTGCTTCAAAGGATTGTTGTTAAAACCAGTTTATTTGTAAGAGTTTGTGAAAGTGCTTTGAAAGCTATACTGCGGTTACTATAGTTTTCAAATGCAGTAAGTTCAGAAATAAATCATCATATTTTCTTCTAAAGATGAACTTTAAGAGACTGTATTTGTTTCCCCTGATGTACTGAAAGTTCCTACTATTGAATTTTTCAGGTTGTCACACGAACAGAGAAAGATTCTTCTATAGTTGCTTTTTCAGATGAAATGGTACCATGTCCAGTGACTACAGATATGACCTTACAACAAGTTTTACTGGCCATGAGTCAGGTACGACTATTTCATGTTGTCTACTAAACATGTATTTTATAATAATTTTGTATTGATGTCATGCCTGATTTAGTCAACATATGAGAACAAATTATGTTACGTCTCAATTTTTTTTATAAGCACAAAGTCAAAAATATATTTACAAGCTTTATGAAAGCGTATACATTGGCGCTAAACAAGATGATGACATGTAAAATAGTATTTTTAAGTAATTATTTCAGACATCTCAGTATGGAGATGGGAGCATTTTCTTTTATTCTTGACCATGTTTTTATTCTGAGTTAGATCCCAGCAGGTGGAACTGATTGCTCTCTTCCAATGATCTGGGCTCAAAAGACAAATACAGCTGCAGATGTCTTCATTGTATTCACTGATAACGAGACCTTTGCTGGAAGTGTCCATCCTGCTATGGCTCTGAGGGAATATCAAAGGTAAAGGAAAGTCTGATATTCTTTCTCACCTCAAACAAGATTCAGTTCTAAAACTGTTAATATATTTTTTTAAAAAATCATACTGAAAGTAGTTGTGTACCTTTGTAAAAGGAATACGACTCTAGTTCTGGACTCAACAGTACTTAAAATGAGGAAGTACTGAGTACACACATATCATTTATTTCAACCAGTTCCAGATGTACACATTTTAATATCCTTTGCAAACCGTATTTTCAGTAATAATCAAAATTTTTTGAAATTTAACCATACATTTTTTAATGATTCAGCATCACTTCTGAGTTCTGCTAAGAACTACATAAATGTAAAGCAAAGCTAAAATATAATGTGTGCTTTAAGTGTTAAGAGTCTTTCTGAGTTCCATCAGTGCTCTGCAGTTGAACTTTGTGAAATGAGGGAACTGTTCTGGATCTGCGCTATCCAGGATGGAGTCTGCTAGTCAGGTGAGAATGTGGAGCACTTGAACTGTGTGGCAGGTGTGACTGGAAGTAGAACTAGAACTTGAGGAAGAGCAGTGGCTCTCAAAGTGTGGTTTCCCTACCTGCACCTTTTCTTAGCATCAGCTGGGACCTGTTAGAAATGCATGTTCCTGGAGCCCCTGGGAGACCTGCTGAGTCAGGAAATCTGGGGATGGGACTATGTTAACAACCCTTTCTGGGGATTCTCGTGTGTGCTTAAGAACAAGTGAGAGAATGGAACTCAAGAGTCAAGAAGCCTGGGTTCTGAGTCCTGGGTCTTTCTCTTTATACTAGCTGTGAATCCAAGTGAATTATTTACCTGAATCATGTCATAATAGTGTATCACTGCTGTGGTATGTACCTTATTGGTTAAAAGTACTACTTACCTTCCAGGGTTGTTATAACATTGTTACTCTTTAGTCGCTAAGTCATGGCCGCCTCTTCTGTGATCCTTGGACTGTCGTCCTCCAGACTCCTCAGTCTGTGGGATTCTCCAGGCGAGAATACTGGAGTGGGTTGCCATTTCCTTCTCCAGAGGATCTTCCCCACCCAGGGATCGAACCCTTGTCGCCTGCACTGGCAGATGGACTCTTTCCCACAGAGTCACGGGAGAAGCCCTCATTGTAACAGTTAACATTAGATCAGTTGTCTAAAGAGCTCATGGTATCTGACATAATGCACACTCAGTGATTGTTAGTCTTTCTCAAAAACTCAGGTATTGTAGCCTTAAATCATGGCTGCAGAGAACAAATTATTACACTGACAATATAGTTTATACAGCATTTATATATGTCATACATAGCAATGTCATAGAACAAACATTGATAACCCCAGGAACTGTTTTCGTTATTTGTACCCATACATACTGCCCCAGTGTATGATGTGCTGGTAAAAATGTCTGATGTCTCTGAATATTCTGACACGTTTCATGAGTACAGAGTCCCTGTGCTGCTCAGGAATGTATTTTGTGTCCATAAAATAAGTAATAACTTCAGCAGAGAAGCAGGAATTTCAGGCAGGTTGTTCACATGTTTAATTTTCTATACTTCTAAAGATCACATTCTCTTCTGAAGTCTTCTGGCCCCAGAAGACTGACAGATTTTATGGAGGAAAAACAAATTGGCTTTGTTAATGAAAAGCTGTGATAGAATTTAAAATGTTTTAATTTTGGAGGTTATTTGTTTTTGCTTATCAACATACTATTGTTTGAATATTTTTTCTTTTCCTACAGAATATGGATATTCCAGCTAAATTGATTGTTTGTGGAATGACATCAAATGGCTTTACTATTGCAGACCCAGATGATAGAGGCATGCTGGACATGTGTGGCTTTGATACTGGAGCTCTGGATGTGATTCGAAGTTTCACATTAGATATGATTTAACCATAAGCACCAGCACAATCTAAGAGGTCCACTGCCATCACTGATCTTGCTAACAGCTACTTCCCAGCTAATCTTAATCCACTGAAAGAAGTCAGATAGTGTACAGTGTGTGCACAATGGAAAGGTTACCTTACCAAAAAAAAGAAGGAACAATAAGATGAGCCCAAAGTTCTTTCTACTAAACTAGCTTTTGGGAAATAGCTTCAGAATACACTGTAGCCCCCTCTACCTAACAGAGAACTTCTTATTGAGACACTGTAAAATAGTCAAAGAGTTCTGCTTTGGTGAATGATCACATTTGTACCTAAAAGAAGTGAGAGCCAAAAGTGTAAGTAGTCCTATATCATGTCTTTTGTTTGAGAAATGCCTTTAAGTTTTCTTAAATGTTTTCTTTGGTAAAGGACAGCTTTGATAATGTCCAAATACTCTGAAATGCACTGGACCATGTACTGTGATTGATTATGAAACTGCTTGTAAATTTTTATACCAAGGGGATAAAACAACCACCAAGACATTTGCTTATGAATGAGTTTTACAAATTGCTTTAACAGTTTTCACCAATCACAGCATTCTCAGTGACAAAGATACTCTGTTTCTGAGGGTTAATTTACATTTACAGAATTGTTTACCATTAACCAGAAACATAATGGAAACCTTTGAGAAGAGATACTAAAGTTTTTGTCAGCTGAGGAAGTCTATTTTGGTTTGTGTTTGTTTGTTTATTGCTGTGAGGGGCATGATTTGTTGGTTTCCTGTGGCTTATACCAATATAGCCACATGTAGGGACACATTTTTTCATATTCATAAATGAAAACATAAGATCTTTCAAGCATTTAACTTCCCTTACTCATAATCTGAAAAATATGATAGACAAAATCTCAGCTATAATCTGGTTATACCTTACTTTAAAATATTTTACCTTACTTTAAAATATTGTTTTAATTACTTTTAATTACTTTTTTTAGCCAATTATAAATGGGTTACTGTTCATTTGTGGCAAAATATTCTTTTTTGATAGTGTAAAAAAAAAGCAAGCTAGGTCTTTCAGGTTTGAAAGGCAATTTTTGAGTGGCATATTACCACTAACCAGTCTATAGGAAGTTAAATTTTTTTTATTTGTGTATATTAAACTTCCTATTTATTATAAAGTGCATTATTTCCTTGAGCAAATAGCCCTTCTGTATGGGGAGCTGTAAACTGTTGAAATGCCAGTTCAACAGTTGTCTAAGAATAATGTGGACATAAAACTTTAGTTTTTATGTATTGTTCTTTAAATGTATTTAAAGATTTACTGGGGATTTTTAAAGCCTTCTCACTATGGAAAGTCAAACAATAAGTGTAAATCACAGACTTGTGTGCTTGGGAGTTAGAGATTTTATGTTAGGGGGCAGAAGGATTAAGTAATGTTAGAATTTGTATATTTTCTTCTGTTTCATGGGAAATTTGGGCTCTGGGAGTGATAAGAAAATGCCCTTTTAAACTTATTTGACATATTTATACTGGGTTTATCTGATATGTAGCCATTCCTTCAAGGCAACTGGTAGCAATTTGTAAATATTGTGATTTACCTGAGATTTTGGTCAACAAAGCTAGTGGCATCACTATCCAACACCCGCAAAATACATCACTGCTGGTATCTTTGGTTTTTTTTTTACCTTCTTATAGGCATTAGATTTGAAATGATAGCTACTTGGATACATTAAAATATTATGCTCAGATTGAATTTAAAGAACCTAATATAATTATGTAATCATACTTGAATTCATTACACAAACCCAAGGTCTTCTTAAATTAAAAATTATAACATGATCTAACTTCTTATTCCTAATAGAAATGTTAAGTGGAATACAATATAAATGCTTATTTCCTTGGTTACATACTGTTTCTATATTGTTTTTAGACAGAATATTCAGGAACTAATATTAATAAATCCATCAGAGAAGTAAGATTAGCTGTGACCTTTTTGAAGTCACATAGAAAAGTCTATTACATGTTAAGATTTGAGAAGGAAAACTAAAGACCACCACACAAGGTAGCTTTATTTCAAATCATGGAGCTTTAGAGCTGGAAATAGCCTTAGAAACTTAAAAGGTAATTTTTTTGACTTAGGCTAGGAACCCGAGATCCGAGAGAGTGTGACATTGGAGCCCTAGATCTAGAAACGGCCTCCTCATTCTCATTCCAGTGTTCATTTCCCCACAAAATGGGAAGGCATGTACTTACAAGAGTAAGGGATGAAATAGAATTATTCAAGACTTTTATCTTTTTAGGTATTAGGAAATAATTAATGTATATACATGATTGCTATAGTGAGATCGCTTCAAGAAAATGAGAGATATCAAGGGAACATTTCATGCAAAGATGGGCTCGATTAAGGACAGAAATGGTATGGACCTAACAGAGGCAGAAGATATTAAGAAGAGGTGGCAAGAATACACAGAAGAACTGTACAAAAAAGATCTTCATGACCCCGATAATCATGATGGTGTGATCACTCATCTAGAACCAGATGTTCTGGAATGTGAAGTCAAGTGGGCCTTAGAAAACATCACTACGAACAAAGCTAGTGGACGTGATGGCATTCCAGTTGAGCTATTTCAAAATCTGAAAGATGATGCCGTGAAAGTGCTGCACTCAATATGCCAGCAAATTTGGAAAATTCAGCAGTGGCCACAGGACTGGAAAAGGTCAGTTTTTATTCCAATTCCAAAGAAGGCAATGCCAAAGAATGCGCAAACTACCACACAATTGTACCCATCTCATATGCTAGTAAATTAATGTTCAATGGGATATTATTTAGTCTTAAAAAGGGAAACGTGTTAAAAAGCAGAGACATTACTTTGCCCACAAAGGTCCCGATAGTCAGAGCTATGGTTTTCTGGTACTCATGTATGGATGTGAGAGCTGGATCATAAAAAATACTGAGTGCTAAAGAACTGATGTTTTCAAACTCTGGTGCTGAAGAAGACTGTTGAGATCACCTTGGATAGCAAGGAGATCAAACCAGTCAATCCTAAAGGAAATCAACCCTGAATATTCATTGGAAGGACTGATACTGAAGCTCCAATACTTTGGCCACCTGATGTGAAGAGTCATCTTATTGCAAAAGACCCTGATGCTGGGAAAGACTGAAGGCAGGAAAAGGGGACAACAAAGAATTAGATGGTTGGATGGCACCACCGACTCAATGGACATGAATCTGAGTGAAATTCGGGAGATGGTGAAGGACAAAAAAGCCTGGTGTGCTGCAATCCATCGGGTTGCAGAGTCAGACACAACTGAGTAACTGAACAACCACAAAAAAGGCAAAGCATTAAGACAGAAGCTTCATATTAGATAAACTCTGAAAATGTTCTACTAAGTGAAATGAATCAGTGACAAAAGGTCAAATGTAATATTCCACTTATATGAAGTATGTAGAATAGTCAGATTCATAGAGACAGAAAGTAAATAATGGTTGCCAGAAGTAGGAGAGAAGGAGAGTGGGAAATTGGTATTTAATTGATATGTAGATTCAGTGTGGGAAGATGAAAATATTCTGGAGATGTGAAAATATTCTGGTGGTGAGAGCTGTACACAATGTGAATGCACTTAATGCTATTGAGCTATACACTTAAAAATAGTTAAAATGGTAATTTTGTCTCCATTTTGCTAAAATAAAAAAATATAATCATGGTTGGATACAAGACCAGTAGTCATAAGTTTTTTTATACACCACTAGCAAATAACTCAAATATAAAAGGGAGCAACTTATGATTGTATAGACAAATGTTAAATATCTAGGAATGAATTTAGCAAAGAGGTGCAAGACTTCTGCAAGAAACCTTCACACATTTATGAAAAGAGATAAAGAGATTTTCAATGTGTATGAATAGAAAGAATGGATTTTTGTATATTTTAATTCTTCCAGGTTAATCTGTAGACTTAGTACAATTATGTAAAAAATTCCAGCACACGTTTTTATAAAATATGATATGATTCTTAAAAAATTAATTGGTCAAGTTAAGGAAGGATAGCTAGGACACTTTTGAAAATTAAAATCAGGGACTTCACTGCAGTCCAGTCATTAAGACTTTTTCCAATGCATAGGCATAGGTTTAATCTCTAGTTGGAGAACTGAAATCCCATACACATTATGGTCAAAAACCCAAAGCATAAAATAGAAGAAATATTGTAACAAAGTCAATAGAGGCTTTAAAAATAGCCCGCAGGAAAATAAACTTAAAAAATAATGAGGTTATTTTTAAAAAGAAGAAGAAAGTAAATGAAAATCAAAGACGCCCTCCCAGATGTCCAGACTTATTCTGAAACTGTCATCATGAAGAATGTGGTACTGTCACAGAGACATACAAATTGACAAGTGGATACAGAACAGAGAAACAGATTTGCACATGTGTAAAACTGTAGTAAATGTTGCAGATACCATACTAGATTAGCAAGAAAATAAGTAACTATTCAACAATGAACTAGAAAACAAATTATTATCAATATGGGAAATGTTTGACTGGGGGCATATTACTCAACATATTACGCAATAACCAAATATATTGGTCAGTCGGTCATGTTCAACTCTTTGCAACCCCATCAACACTAGACTTCTCTGTCTTGCACCATCTCCCGGAGCTTGCTCAAACTCATGCCCATTGAGTTGGTGATGTCATTCAACCATCTCATCCTCTGTCACCCCTGAGTCATGCCATGCAGGTCCATCCAAGACAAAAGAGTCAAAGTGGAGAGTTCTGACAAAAACTGGTCCACTGGAGGAAGGAAGGGCAAACAATTCCAGTATTCTTGCCTTGAGAACCTCATGAAAAATATGAATAATAATTATATATGTATATAGCAATAATAAAATAAATATACAAAAGACTTAATTGTTCAAAGGGAGAAAATAAAATGTGAGAATCTTATTAAAACTTGAGTTAAAGATAAACCTAAGATGCAAAGAAGGGACTTCCCTCATTGTCCATCGGTTAGGACTCTGAACTTCCACTGTTCCATTTCTGATCAGGGCACTAGATCCTACATGCCATTTCTCTTATACACATCTAGATGTGTATAAGAGACAGCCCCCCCAAATTGCCTGAATTTACTTTCTAGAGCTGTAGTAATAAATTACTAGGTAGCTTAAGCAACAAAGTTTTATACTGTCACAGCTCTGGAGGATGGAATTCTGATCTCAAGGTGAAGGCCTTGCTCCTTGTGGAGGTTCTAGGGGAGAATCCTTCCTTGTCTTCTGAATTCTAGAAGCTGTCTATATCCCTTGGCTTTCTTTCCTTGGCCCCCACATTATTCCAATTTCTGTCTTGTCTTCAGATCACTTTATCCAACATGTGGCTCACATGGTAAAGAATCTGCCTGCAATGCAGGAGACCCAGATTCAATCCCTGAATCAGGAAGATAGCCTGGAGAAGGGAATGCCTACCCACTCCAGTATTCTTGCCTGGAGAATCTCATGAAAAATATAAATAATAATTATATATGTATATAGCAATAATTAAAATAAATATACAAAAGACTTAATTGTTCAAAGGGAGAAAATAAAATGTGAGAATCTTATTAAAACTTGAGTTAAAGATAAACCTAAGATGCAAAGAAGGGACTTCCCTCATTGTCCATCGGTTAGGACTCTGAACTTCCACTGTTCCATTTCTGATCAGGGCACTAGATCCTACATGCCATGATGTGTGATAAAAAATAAATAAATATAAAATAAAATCTAAAAAATAAGACCCAAAGAACATTGCTCAGGAAAAAAAATCCATGTAACTTATTCAAATATGTTTTGCTTCAAAAGACAATAATGAGAAAACATGATACAGACAAAGAGAAGAAATTCTCAGTACATAAATTGGTAAATGACTGGTATCAGAAATGTGTTTTAAAATCTATAAATCAATAAGAAAAACACAGACATTTCAATAGAAAAATGGTTTAATACCTGTTAGTGAAATGGAATCATATATTACTAATAAACTGAGGGAGAGTTATTGATATCATCATGAATTTGGAAATGCAAAACATGATCATTTTGTTGTTGTTCAGTTGATAAGTCTTGTCTGACACTTTGCAACCCCATACACTGTGGCACACAAGGCTCCACTGCCCTCCACTAACTGCTGGAATTTGCTCAAACTCATGTCCACTGAGTCAGTGATGTTACCCAACCATTTCGTCCTGTTTCCCCTTCTCCTTTTGCCTTCAGTCTTTCCCAGCATGAGCCTCTTTTCCAATGAGTTGACTCTTCATATCTGGTGGCCACAGTATTGGAGCTTTAACCTCAGCATCAGTCCTTCCAGAGAATTTCAGGGTTGATTTCCTGTAGGACTGATTTGAGCTCCTTGCTGTCAAGGGACTCTGAAGAGTCTTCTCTATCACCACAGTTTAAAAACATCAATTCTTTGGTGCTCACCCTTCTTCGTGTGAGAGTATATGTAACATAAACACATATACTCTCACATCTCTATATGGCTACTGGAAAAAATCATGTCTCTGTACTATATGGACCTTTGTTGACAAAGGATGTCTCTGCTTTTTAATAGGTTGTCTAGGTTTGTCATAATTTTCATTCTAAGGAGCAAGCATCTTTTAATTTAGTGGCTGCAGTCACTACCAGCAGTAATCTCGGAGCCCAAGGAAAGAAAATCTGTCACTACTTCCACTTTTTCCCCTTCTATTGGCCATAATTTTAGTTTGTCCATGATCTATCCATGATCTTAGAATGTTGAGCTTTAAGCCAACTTTTTGACTCTCCTCTTTCACTCTCATCAAGAGGCTTTTTAGCTCCTCTTTACTTTCTGCCATTAGAGTGGTATCATCTGCATATCTGAGGTTGTTGATATTTCTCCTGGCAATGTTGATTCCAGCTTGTAATTTATCCAGCCCAGCATTTTGCATGACATATTCTGCATATAAGTCAAATAAGCAGGGTAATTATATACAGCCTTGTATTCCTTTCCCAATTTTGAATCAGTCTGTTGTTCCATTTCTCGTTCTTTTTCTTCTTGACCTTCATACAGGTTCCTCAGGAGACAGGTAAGGTGGTCTGGTATTCCCACCTCTTTAAGAATTTTTCAGTCTGTTATACTCCTTGTTGCTAAAGATCCAGGGAGACTTATTCATGTCATTATCAATTTGAAATACAAAACATGACCCTTACAGAGTGATAATTTAAACCTAAACAGCAAATTAATAGCAAATTTGAAAAGTGTAATGGCACCAAGAACTGTGGAGAATAATAATATAATAATCCATAAAATTGATGCTATATTGACCATGATAGTGAGCTAGCCCTATTATTTTGCAGATGACACGTCACATTATTTTGTAAGATTGAATTCTTGTTTATCTTATTAACCAGTTCTTTACTCTCTGGGTTACCTTATGACAAAAGAAAGTTAACAATAGCAATTTTGACAGTTGCTAATACCTGAGAATGATAAAAGTGTCCATTAATGAAATAATGGATGAAAAAAACTGTTGTATTCACACAACAAATACTATGTAGCCATTAAAAATGTCTTAAAGTAGATGTAAAATTATGAGTGAATCTGCAAAACAAGTTCCACTACATTATATATAATAAATGTGTGTGTGTGCTCAGTCATGCCCAACTCTTTGAGACACCTTGGACTGCAGACTCCCAGTCCTCTGTCCATGGGATTTTCCAGGCAAGATTACTGGAGTGGACTGTCATTCCCTACTCCAGGAGATTTTCCCTAAAAAGGGATCAAACCTGTGATTCTTGCATCTCCTGCATTGGTAGCCAGGTTCTTTACCACTAGTGCCACCTGGGAAGCCCATATACAATGAATACTTTGTTCCTATAGTTGAAAACTCAATTAAAAACTAAAATTTGTGTGGATATGTGTATGTAAGCATATACAGATGCTTTTTAGCAATAACTATAGAAGTTAAAAAATTATTAAGTTGAAAACAAGGAAAAAATGAATACAGAATTCAAGATTAACTTAGCTCAAATGTGAAGGAGATGGACTGAGTAGATAGGGTAGTTAAAGGCTATTGTTGAAGTTCTAGCTTTTGTTATGGGTGATGATTACACACATAAAAATATGATTAACAATGTTATATAATAAGTATATTATAAATGAGAAATTAGGTAAGAAACTAGAGTGGTGATGAGTGTGTCATGATATGAATGCTAAATATTTGTCTATATTTTGGGGTTTCCAGAGTGGCATTGACCATAAAATTAACATATTTTGTTTATCTAAGGTCTCCTTTAAAAAGGTAAAAAAGATCAGTTACAAACAAGAACAATATGCATGTCCCCAGTTCTCCTTTCCTATACATGTGCTGCTGCTGCTGCTAAGTCGCTTCAGTCATGTCTGACTCTGTGCAACCCCATAGATGGCAGCCCCCTGAATGTGAGAAACCATAAAATTAAAAGCAAAAGAATGAGCACCCCAATCCAAGTTATTAGTTAACTCTGGATGCAGGAAAGGAGGCTGGAATGAAGAAAAACACATTGGAAACTACTAGTAATATTTTGTGTATTAAATTCAGAGGTGGTTATATGGCTACCATGAATTATTACATCATTGTTACATGCAACATTTTGCATGTGTATTGTGTTATTGCATTTCCTATCTGGCCTTATCAATTTCCACACCTTCTAGTTGAGTGAGGTATGTGCTTCAAACTGATGTTAAAATTAAAATTTTATTTGCCTATAGATAAATCAGAACAGCATCTAGTACACAGTAAATCCTCAATAAGTGTCAGTTGTTATCATTATTTAAAAGTCCCATAAAAGTCATTTGTAGACCTATCTCATTTCAGCAGCATAACAGTCTTCTGGAATCAGTATCTTTAATAACATTTTACAGATAAAGGCCTTCACGTTTCCCAGTAAAATGTCTTTGTCTTGGTAATAGTTTTAAGGTGAAATAGAGTCAAAAGTCAAATTATCAGACTCTTTCATCAAAGGTTTTCACTTTTGTGTCAGGTTCAAAGTGTGAAATAGTTAGACTAGAAAAAGGAGTTGAAAATAGTGGTGGCTACAAGTTAAAAGAAAGGAAAAAGCCTATGAAAATAGAACAAAGGAACTTCCGAGGACCAGAGTGAGAACCTCAGCCTTCCTGGCTAACCCAGTTTACATAGGGCAGGCTCAGGAGAAGGAGGGGGGGAAAAAAAACATAAAAAGAGGAGCCAAAATTGAGCCCACACTCCTTTTGGGTTGGCCTGCCCTCATGCCTCAAGAATGTATTTTCCTTTGCTTGCCAAATAAAACTGAGCTTCAACCAAGCTGTAACACTGGTCCAGCTTTGACACTGAGCTGTAACAGAGCTGTAACACAGGTCTGCCGCTTCAAATTTTTGCTGCAGCGAGACAGAATTGAGGAAATTGCACATTCCCCCAACATCTCTGGTGTTGCTTCTTGAATTTAACCTGGCTGAAACCTGAGTTCAGCCCCCACAAGGCAGAGACCAAGCACAGCAGAAGCCAAACTCAGTGAAAGCTCCTGTGGCAGAAGCTGAACGCAAAGAAAACCCAGTGCAGTGGAAGCGATAAGAAGCCCAGCGAGCTAGAAACTGGGACAGCAAAAACAAGCTCAGCAGCTCACGTGACTGTCTCAGACTCCAGAAGACCTCTGTTAAGGTAGGTGGTCCTCTCTCCTATGGCTGGAAGGACATATGGCTAACAAAATCTTAACTCCTTTACAATCTCTCATTTCTTATTTCCTCAAACCCCTTGTGAACAGGTGAGTGGCAGTGGGTGCAACTGAGAGACTCTGGCAGGGGCTACTCCCCAATGTGTTCCGAAGGCTCTACTATCTGCTGTGCCTTAGTATCTGTTGACAAACTGGTGAGAGTTCTTCTGTCCTTAATCTTCTTTGTGCCAAGGATCAGACCAATGAAAACTGTGAGCATAGGTCAAATATTTAGCAGATTTTCTGGCAGGTTATGAAGGGGATTCCTCAGCGCATTTTTCCCACTGCTTTTTCCTCCCATTCTTCAGCTCTTCTCTTCATCTATGCCATTGCTTACAAAGTACTGGGCAGGTCATCATCTTTCCTGAAGGGGAAAAGTTGTGTTTCAAACTGTTTACCTAAGATTGAGACTCAAACCCACGTGGCAGGGACTCTGTGCTATGCTTAGTCACTCACTCATGTCCAACCGGGACTTGAGCCAGGCCAAAAGCCACAGGGCCTGGTTTCAAGACCTAATGAAGCCCAGGTTCTTGATGTCTCATTGCAAAAGATTCAGTGAGAGACACAACGATAAGTAAGAGCAGATTTGTTCAGACTCCGAAAGAAGCACATTCTACAGGGTGTGGGCCATCAGAGGGTGAGTATGAGTGCTGCAGCCAAGAAATGTGGTGTGGTTAATTTTCTATGAGTGGATGATTTCATATGCTAATGAGTGGGAGGATCATTCCAACAACTGGGGAATCACCCATTCCTTGGTCTTTTGATAGTGTCTTGGAACTGTCCTGGAGCTTCTGGGTGTATAATTTAGCTTGCAGATTGAGAATCAAGGTTTAGTTAAATTTGACTTGTCTGTCACCTTGAATCCATCTGATTTTAACTGGTTTATGTTATGCCCTTGGGCTATGTCATTCTTTCAAAACTTATGCCCTGCCCTGTTCCCTCCTGTCTTATGCTCTTTTCCTAAGCCCTGTCCAGGCCCACAGTGTTGCCTTTATAATCTTTTGTAGGGACAACCAGAAAATAGTTGGCCCCTAGGAGGGAAATACTGCATAATATCCAATCCCTCTAGCTATTCAGGCCTCATCCTCCATGTTTCCTACAACATGTGCAACAACAGCATCTCTCAGTGAAGCTGCTAGAGTGGGTGACAGGTACACAATGCCTGCTAGAAATCGATCTGTTGGTGGCACCCCTTCAAGGGTAATTGGGCTTCCAGCAATAATATTTGCCACCTTGGGAGTCAGCCCTAAAGGCTTTTTGGGTCCAAACCCTTACCACCCTTCTCCTAAAGTTACAAACATACCCCAAGATCAAATCTCCACTCCACTTTTATGGAACATATGGTCTGTTGCTTATTATCAATTTGTTCTTAAGCCCCTTACTAACTCCTACAACCAGGACTCTGCCCCTTTGTAAGCAATATCACTCACCCCGCTTATTATTAAAATATTCTTAATGCCCCTAACAGGATCAGATAACCCACACCTTTGCCATTACTTCTGTTATTACTTAAAGTGGGTCTATGACAATGAAATATTTACCATTGGAAACACCCTAAACTGTTCCTATGAAGGACTAGAGGAAGAAATCAGTGACTTACATTCCTCAGAGCATTAGAAAGATAAGGCTTATGGCTGTTTCACCAGGTTCCCAGTTTCATGGCACAGGCTTGGATTGCTTTACATCATGGCATCGACTCTTTTCCATGGTGGACAAACTGGCAATGAGTTAAAATTATAATTCTTTAATCCTACCCAGCACTAGTCACATTGGAGACCTTGGGGACACCCAACTCCAGCCCAGAGGTCCCAGGATGTTGACCTGCCTCCACCTGCCTAGGGACCTGGTCCATGGGAGGTTGTCACTCCTCAACCTACTCAGGGATCCGCAAGTCCAGGGGTCCCAGGAGGTTGATATGCCTTGACATACCCAGGGACCCAATTCTCAGGTGTCTGAGCTGCCTCAGCCTGCCCAGGGATTCAATCTCCAGAAGGCTGTCATGCCTTAATCTGCCTGGGGATCTGCTCCCTGGGGATGGCTGGCTCTCAGGTTGCAACAGTAGTGGGTAGGATAAGCTTTAGAAAGACTCACCCTTAAGGAAGTACACCCATAAAAATAGAAGGAAACCTATTAGTTGTGGAACTGTGCCCGGCCTCAGCAATAACTCAGGAGCTCTATGAGAACCCCATTGCCTTTCTAGACAGGCTGAAAGAGGCCTTCCAAAAGTTTGCCAATATGGACTTAGACTCTTATGAGGGACTGGTGATTTTAAAGGACAAATTGTTGTCTCAATGTGCATCAGGAAAAAGCTACAACAGCTACAGCAGTAGGACCCTGCTGCCTCTTTAGATGACATGGTCCAGACAGCCACCGGTACCTTTTATAACAGAGAACAGGAGAGGGAGACAAGGCTCAGAAAAGGGAGAAAAGGAAAGAGACAAGACATGCCCAAATGCTGACTACCATCCAGGGAAGCCCAATGGCAAACCCTGAGTCCTTGAAGGACAAGGGAAGAGGCAAATGCCTAATCTGTAGACAGGTGGGACATTGGGCCAAAGAGTGCCCAACCCATGACAAGTCTCCTTAAAATGACTGGCTACAGTTCAGTTCAGTGCAGTTCAGTCACTCAGTCGTGTCTGACTCTTTGAGACCCCATGAATTGCAGCACACCAGGCCTCCATGTCCATCACCAACTCCCAGAGTTCACTCAGACTCACATCCATTGAGTCGGTGGTGCCATCCAGCCATCTCATCCTCTGTCATCCCCTTTTCCTCCTGCCCTCAATCCCTCCTGGCATTGGAGTCTTTTCCAATGAGTCAACTCTTCACATGAGGTGGCCAAAGTATTGGAGTTTCAGCTTCAGCATCCAAATGCCATCAATTGGGACATTGGATGGCACTCTGTCTTCAGGACCTAAGAGCCTCAAGGTCAAGTGCCAAGTCTTCCCTCACGATGGTTTAATAGGACTGAAGCAGCCTACTCCAGCCAGCCCACCTTTCACAGATAACCATCATGGGGCTGGAGCCAAGGGTGCAGCAAGATGTGGCAGGTAGGAAGAAGAATTTCTTGGTTGACACAGGGGATAACTACTCTGTGGTGACCTCCTACTCTGGAGCTTTCTCCTCCCAAACCTGTACCATTTTGGGTGCTACAGAAAAACAGTTACAGAAAGATTCATTTGAGCACTTTGTTTCTTGGATGGACAAATATTTTTCCACCAGTTTCTGGTGGTCCCTTAGTGTCCTACCGCCTTATCAGGAAGAGATTTTTCCTTGCCTTTGAAATCTTGCAGCTATTGCAGCCCTGATAGAAGATGCTTTAAAATTCTCTCTTGGGGGGGCAAACTAACTATATTTTATCAGCTACCAAGTGAAACAACTCCTGAATGGGAGAGACCACTTATGGATGTCTGATCAAAGGATCCTCGGATATCTAGTAATGCTGATGGAAAATCCAAGGCTGACTATATCCCCTTGTGAGGTTCTTAACCCAGCTTCCCTCCTGCCTACCCCCAAGGGCTCTCTCCCTTTACTATTACCTAGAAACCTTGGACCAGTGGACAAAAACCCAGGAGAGATTGTCAGAAGATCTTCTGACTAATCCTGAGGAAATATGGTACACTGATGAAAGCAGCTTTCTCTTGGATGGAAAAAGAGCCAAATATGCAGTAGTCTCCAATTTTGAGACCATAGAGGCTAAACCTTTGCCACCAGGTACTTCAGCCCAATTAGCTGAGCTCATAGCCCTGACTCTAGCTTTAGAGCTGGGAAAAGGAAAAAGAGTAGCCATTCACACTGATTTCAAGTATGCCTTTCTAATGCTACATGCACATGCTGCTATTTGGAAAGAAAGAGGCCACCTGACCACCCAAGGGTCCCCAGTCAATTATGGTGATCAAATCCTTAGGCATTTGGAGGCAGTCTAGCTGCCCACTGAGCTTTCGGTCACCCATTGTAACGAACACCAAAAATGAAGCACAGAAGTGGCACAAGGGAACCAAGCAGCCAGTCAAGCAGCTAAGAGAGCAGCATTACAGAACAATGACCTAATAGGGGTTGCCACCTTAGTTCCACAGGCTAATTTGCCAGGAACTCCTTCATATATGAAAGGTAAGATTCATAAAGCTGAGAGTGAGGGCTTTCAAGAAGATCGTATGGGATGGTTCCAAAAGGAATGACTCCTTTCTCTGCTTGGGAGCCTCCAATGGAAGTTGGCTAGCTCCTTACATGCCACCACTCATTTAGGGGAAAAGGCCCTTCAATATTACTAGAAAGGTCCTTCAGAGGAACAAGCCTCCAAATGGTTATAAGGCAAATGGTCTCCTCTTGTCCCATTTGCCAATTAAACAACACCCAAGGGGCTTGAAGACCCCAGCTGGTCCAGTCTGTCCAAAAACATGGGACCTTCTCAGAAAAGGACTTCATCTAGATGCCAGTTTCTCAAGGGTATAAGTGCCTATTAGTCATAATTGACACATTCACAGGATGGATTAATGGCTTTCTCACTCAGACTGAGGAGGTGGTAAAAAACTGCTCCATGAAATCATTCTGAGATTTAGTCTGCCCAGGTCATTGCAAAATGATGATGGGACATCGTTAACTTCTAAGATTACTCAAGGGGTCTCTAAAGCATTGGGCATTGCTTATTATCTCCATTGTACCTGGAGCCCTCAGCCTTCAGGAAAAGTATAAAGAGCCAACCAATTCTAAAAATTTGTATTAAAAAAGATAACCCAGGAGACCTCCCTGGGATGGAAGGAGGCTTTACCAATAGCACTCCTCCATACCTGCGTCTAGTCAAGGCTATGGTTTTTCCAGTGGTCATGTATGGATGTGACAGTTGGACTGTGGAGAAGGCTGAGCGCTGAAGAAGTGATGCTTTTGAACTGTGGTGTTGGAGAAGACTCTTGAGAGTCCCTTGGACTGCAAGGAGATCCAACCAGTCCATTCTAAAGGAGATAAACCCTGGGATTTCTTTGGAAGGAATGATGCTAAGCTGAAACTCCAGTACTTTGGCCACCTCATGCAAAGAGCTGACTCATTGGAAAAGACTTTGATGCTGGGAGAGATTGGGGGCAGGAGGAGAAGGAGACGACCGAGTATGAGATGGCTGGATGGCATCACTGACTTGATGGACATGAGTCTGAGTGAACTCCGGGAGTTGGTGATGAACAGGGAGGCCTGGCATGCTGCAATTCATGGGGTCTCAAAGAGTCAGATAAGACTAAGCGACTGAACTGAACTGAACTGAACTGATACCTTTGTTGCCACTAAGGAGCAGGTTGATCTTAGTCCTTATGAGATAGTGTATAGGAGACCTTTGGTTTACATCAATGATCTCTTCCTAGATCCAGAGGCTCAGACTCTCTGATCTTATACCATGGCCATTAGGCAATTTCAACAGGATATACACTTGTGGAGTGTCAGCTAGGACCCAAACAATTCTAAAGAGGCACCACTATATTTTCAGAGACACAAGTCCTAACTAAAGTCTGGAAAGATGGGTTCCCAAAGACTCAACTCCAACCCACATGGAAGAGCTCTTACTCTGTAATACTTTCTACTACAAAACATGTCCTG
Source organism: Madoqua kirkii (assembly GCA_006408675.1). Taxonomy (NCBI): domain Eukaryota; kingdom Metazoa; phylum Chordata; class Mammalia; order Artiodactyla; family Bovidae; genus Madoqua; species Madoqua kirkii. Next base: position 1,910 of record SJYC01001444.1, on the reverse strand, counting down.
TAACCTTGACAGGACATGACGACTGTTTTCAGTACTCACAAGTCAACCCGCCGACGAGAAAGAAAGAGGGCACTCAGTATACTTGTGAGCCCCTTGGAGATCTCAGATACCTATTCAAGATTACAGATGAGTCCGATTATAATGAACACTCCTAAAATTAAGTTTCTGAGGATAAGATTTCTCAGTCAGTCAATCAGTTAAGTCACTCAATCATGTCCAACTCTTTGTGACCCCATGAACTGAGGCACACCAAGCTCCCTGTCCATCATCAATACCTGGAGCTTGCTCAAACTCATGTCCGTCAAGTCGGTGATTCCATCCAACCATCTCATCCTCTATTGTCCCCTTCTCCTCATGCCTTCAATCTTTCCCAGCATGAGGGTCTTTTCTAATAAGTCAATTCCTTACATCAGATGGCCAAAGCTTTGGAGTTTCAAGTTCAGCATCAGTACTTCCAATGTATATTCAGGACTGATTTCTTTCAAATGGACTGGGTGAATCTTGTTGCAGTACAAGGGACTCTCAAGAGTCTTTTTTTTAATATAAATGTATTTATTTTAATTGGAGGTTAATTACTTTACAATATTGTGTTGGTTTTGCCATACATCAACATGAATACACCACAGGCAACATCAACGTTCAAAAGCATCAGTTCTTCGGTGCTCAGCTTTCTTTATAATCCAACTCTCACACCAATACATGACTATTGGAAAAACCATAGCTTTGACTAGATGGACTTTTGTTGCCAAAGTAATATCTCTGCTTTTTAATATGCTGTGTAGGTTGGCCATAGCTTTTTTTCCAAGGAGCAAGTGTCTTTTAATTTCATGGCTTCAGTCACCATCTGCAGTAATTTTGGAGCCCAAGAAAACAAAGTCTGTCACTGTTTCCTTTGTTTACCCATCTATTTGCTATGTAGTGATGGGTTGGATGCCACGATGTTACTTTTCTGAATGTTCAGTTTTAAACCAACTTTTTCAATCTCCTCTTTCACTTTCATCAAGATGCCCTTTATTTCTTCTTCTCATTCTGCCATAAGGGTGGTGAAATCTTATCTGAGGCTATTGATATTTCTTCTGGCAAACTTGATTCCAGTTTGTGCTTCATCTAATGCAGCATTTCTCATGATGTACACTGCATATAAGTTAAATAAACAGGTTGCAATATGCAGCCTTGATGTACTCCTTTACCGATTTGGACCAGTCTGTTGTTCCATGTCTAGTCCTAACTGTTGCTTCCTGACATTCATACCAATTTCTCAGGAGGCAGGTCAAGTGGTCTGGTATTTCCATTTCTTTCAGAATTTTTCGCAGCTTTTTGTGATCCTTACAGTCAAAGCTTTGACATAGTCAATAAAGCAGAAGAAGATGTTTTTCTGGAAATCTCTTGCTTTTCTGAAGATCCAATGAATCATCAGAAATTTGTTGGCAATTTGATCTCTGGTTCCTCTGTCTTTGCTAAATCCAGTTTGAACATCTGGACACTACTGAGCGACTGAACTGACTGATGGTTCCAGGTTCATATGTAATACTGTTCATTACAGCATCAACATTTACTTCCATTACCATTCACATTCACAACTGGGTTTTTGTTTTAGCTTTGGCTCTGTCTCTTTATTCTTTCTGGAGATTTCTTAAAATAGCTCTAAAGAGCCAACACAGCTTGGCAGTGATTGTATTCCAGAATAAACAGGAGATAGGTCTCCTGATCTTTGAACGAGGAGGAACTTAAACCATCTTAAAGGAGATATGTTGTTTCTGAGTAAATACTTCTCGGTTCAGTTCCCTTCCGTTGTTCAGTCGTGTCCAACTCTTGCGATCCCATGAATCGCAGCACACCAGGCCTCCCCGTTCATTACTGTCTCTCGGAGTTCACTCAGACACACGTCCACTGACTCCATGATGCCATCC
>SJYC01001442.1:0-64390 GCA_006408675.1 Madoqua kirkii | reverse complement strand
ACCAACCTAGACAGCATATTCAAAAGCAGAGACATTACTTGGCCAACTAAGGTATGTCTAGTCAAGGCTATGGTTTTTCCTGTGGTCATGTATGGATGTGAGAGTTGGACTGCGAAGAAGGCTGAGCCCAGAAGAATTGATGCTTTTGAACTGTGCTGTTGGAGAAGACTCTTGAGAGTCCCTTGGACTGCAAGGAGATCTAACCAGTCCATTCTGAAGGAGATCAGCCCTGAGATTTCTTTGGAAGGACTGATGCTGAAGCTGAAACTTCAGTACTTTGGCCACCTCATGCGAAGAGTTGACTCACTGGAAGACTCTGATGCTGGGAGGGACTGGGGGCAGGAGGAGAAGGGGACAACCGAGGATGTGATGGCTGGATGGCATCACTGACTCGATGGACGTGAATCTGAGTGAACTCCGGGAGTTGGTGATCGACAGAGAGGCCTGGCGTGCTGCGATTCATGGGGTCGCAAGAGTCGGACACAACTGAGCGACTGAACTGTTTGGGACATAAGGTTGCTATGAATGTTTCTGTACAGGTTTTGTATGGGAATATGAGACTTTTGCCTTCTTTTCTTTATTTTCCTTCCTTACCTCTAGTAGCATGCTGATATTCAATTGCTCCAGCACTATTTGAAACAAAGACTTTCTCCATTGAATTGCCTTTGCAAAGTCAGTTGTCCATATACGTGTTTGTGTATTTCTGAATTTTCTTTTTTATCCCATTGATCCATTTATCTGTCTTTATGTCAATGTCCCTTAGTGTTGGCTACTGCAGCTTTATAAAAGGCTTGAAATCGGGCAGTGCAAGTCCTCTCTCTTTTCAAAATTGTGTTAGTTGTTTTAGGTCCTTTGCATTTCCCTGTGAATCCTGGAATCAGCTTCTCAATTTCTACACAAAAGCCTGCTGAGAACTTGATAGAGGTTGCACTGACTGTACAGCAACTAGGGGAGAATTGATACTGTAACAAAGGTGAGTTTTCTAACCCATGAATATAATACATCTTTCCATTTGTTTGGGTTTTCTTTAACTTTTAGCATTCTCTCGGCAATGTTTCATTGTTTTCAGAATATAAGTCCTGCACATCATTTTTCAGTATTGTTAATGCTCCTGTAAATGCTATTTAAAATTTTCTACGGCGACTATGTAGATGTAATTTTTCTAAATTGGCTTTGTACCCTTCAAAATCCAGTTACTCATTCTAGTGCACGGTTGGATTTTCTACGTACACGATCATGTCTTCTACAACAGTTTTACTTCTTCCATTCCAACCGGGTTGTCATTTTTTTTTTAATCTTCCCTTATTTCCCTAGCTAGAACTTCCAGTACAATGTTGAACAGAAGTAGTATAAGGAAGTTCCCTTCTATTCCTACTTTGCTGAGAGTTTTTCTGAAGGATGGGTGCTGATTTTTGGTGAAAGCTTTTTCTGCATCTTGTTGGGATGATTACAGAGTTCTTTTTTAGTTTGTTAATATGGTGAATTAAATGACTAATTTTCAAATCTTAAACCAACTTTGTATTCCTGGGATAAGCCCCACTTAATTATGATGTGTTATCCTTTTTATATGTTGTTGCTGTTATGCAGTCCCTCAGTTTTGTCTGACTCTTTGCAACCCCATGGACTGCAGCACGCCAGGCCTGCCTGTCCTTCCCCATCTCCTGGAGTTCACTCAAACTCATGGCCATCGAGTCCGTGGTGCCATCCAACCACCTCCTCCTCTGCTGTCCCCTTCTCCTCCTACCTTCAGTCTTTCCCAGCATCAGGGTCTTTTCTAGTGAGTCAGTTCTTCACATCAAGTGGTCAAAGTACTGGAGCTCCAGCCTCAGCATCAGTCCTTCCAATGAATATTCAGGGTTGATTTCCTTTAGAATTGACTGGTTTGCTCTCCTTGCAGTCCAAGGGACTCTCAAGAGTCTTCTCCAGCACCACAGTTCAAAAGCATCATTTATTCAATGTTCAGCCTTCTTTATGGTTCAACTCTCACATCCATACATGATTCCTGGAAAAACCATTGCTTCAACCATACAGACCTTTGTCGGCAAAGTAATGTCTCTGCTTTTTAATACACTGTCTAGGTTTGTCATAGCTTTCCAGGAAGCAAGCATCTTTTAATTTCATGGCTGAAGTCACCATCTACAGTGATTTTGGAGCCCAAGGAAATAAAGTCTGTCACTATTTCCATTGTTTCCCCATCTATTTGCCATGAAGTGATGTGACCAGATTGGAGGAGGAAAAGACAACCCATTCTAGTGTTCTTGCCTGGAAAATCCCAGGGACAAAGGAGCCTGGTGGGCTGCCATCTATGGGGTTGCACAGAGTTGGACACAACTGAAGCGACTTAGCAGCAGCAGCAGCAGATGGGACCAGATGCCATCATCTTAATTTTTTGAATGTTGAGTTTTAAGCCAACTTTCTCACTCTCCTCTTTCACCTTCATAAAAAAGCTCTTGAGTTCCTCTTTGCTTTCTGCCATAAGGGTGGTGTCATCTATGTATCTGAGGTTACTGATAATTTTCCTGGCAATCTTGATCTCAGCTTTATCCAGCCTGATAGTTGGATCCAATTTGATAAAAATTTGTTAAGAATTTTTGCATCTTTGTTCATGAAGGGTATTAGCTGTAGTTTTCTTTTAATGTCATTTTCCGGTTTTGGCATCAGAATAATGCCAGCTTCATAGTGCGTGGAGAGGAATATTCCTTCTTGTTCACTTTTCTCAAAGAGTTTGTGTAGAATTGATGTTATTCTTCCTTAAAGGTTTGGTAGAATTCCCCAGTGAAAGTTGAGATTTTCTTCACGTGAAGCTTTCTAACTATACTGCAATTTTTTAATAAATGTAGGGCTACATTTGTTTCTTATCTGTTTCTTTTGGAGACATCTTTGGTAGCTTGTGTCTTTCAAAGAACTTGTCCATTTCATCTAAGTCATTGATTTTATTGGCACAAAGTTATTAATAGCATTCTCTTATTATTCTTTAAATATGTGCAGACTTCAGGTGTCGCCTTTCTCATTCTTGCTGTTGATAAGTTCTGTCTTCTCTCTTTCCTGACGGGTGTGACTAGAAGCTGATTAAATGTAATGATCTTCTCAATAACCAGCGTTTGGTTTTATTAATGTTTCTCTTCCTTTCTGTTTTCTGTTTCATTTATTTCCTCTCTCACTTTTATTATTTTCTTTTTTTCTGCTTACTTTGACTTTAATTTGTTCTTCCTTTTTTAGCTTCTTTAGATGAAAGCTGAGGTCATGGATTTCTGACCTTTTTCCTTTTCTGATACCGATTTTTAGTGCTACAAATTTTGATCCAAGGACTGCTTAAGCAATATACATGAATTTTTATATGTCATGTCTTCACTTTCATTCTGTTAAAAATTATTTTATAGTTGCCTTTTTAATTCCTTCCTTGAGCTTTGGGTTCTTTAGAAGTGTGTTATTTAGTTTCAGATATTGCAGCGATTTTCTAGAGATTTCTCATTGATTTCCAGTTTAAATCCATTGTGGTCAGTGAGCATATTTTGTATGACTTAAATATCATTTAAAAATTTTGAATTTGTTTTATGGCCCAGAATATACTCTTATAACCTTCCTTGTGCATTTGGAAAGAAGATGTATTCTGCTGTTTTGGGTGAAACAATCTATCAAAGTCACTAAAGTCAAGTTGACTGAAAAAGTCCAAGGCTTCTATGTCCCAAATAACTTTTGTCCACTTGTTCTATCAATTATAAGAAGAGAGATATTAAAATATCTGATTATAATTGTAGATTTTTGTCTATTTCTCCTTGCAGCTCTATTAATTTTTGTTTCTCATTTCTCGAACATCTTTTATTAGGTGACATAAAATTATATCTTTTTAATGAATTGACACTTTGCCATTGTGAGATGAACTTCCTTATCCCTGGTCAAATTCTTTCCATAGAAATCTACTTTGATAATAATATAGCCACTCCAGCTTTCTTTGATTAATGTTGCATGCTGTATCTTTTTATATAACTTTCAGTCAGTTCAGTCACTCAGTTGTGTCTGACTCTTTGTGATCCCATTGACTGCAGCACGCCAGGCCTCTCTGTCCACCACGAACTCCTAGAGTTCACTCAAACTCATGTCCATTGAGTTGGTGATGCCATCCAACCATCTCATCCTCTGTCATTCCCTTCTCTTCCTGCCTTCAATCTTTCCGAGCACCAAGTCTTTTCAAATGAATCAGTTCTTTGCATCACATGGCCAAAGTACTGGAGTTTCAGCTTCAGCATCAGTCCTTCCAATGAATATTCAGGACTGATCTCCTTTAGGATGGACTGGTTGGATCTCCTTGCAGTCCAAGGGACTCTCAAGAGTCTTCTCCACCACAGTTCAAAAGCATCAATTTTTCGGCGCTCAGCTTTCTTCACAGTCCAACTCTCACATACATCCATACATGACCACTGGAAAAGCCATAGCCTTGACTAGATGGAGCTTTGTTGGCAAGGTAATGTCTCTGCTTTTAAGTATGCTATCTAGGTTGGTCATAACTTTTCTTCCAAGGAGTAAGCGTCTTTTAATTTCATGGCTGCAGTCACCATCTGCAGTGATTTTGAAGCCCCCAAAATAAAGTCTGACACTGTTTCCACTGTTTCCCCATCCATTTGCCATGAAGTGATGGGACCAGATGCCATGATCTTGGCTTTCTGAATGTTGAGCTTTAAGCCAACTTTTTCACTCTCCTCTTTCACTTTGATCAAGAGGCTTTTTAGTTCCTCTTCACTCTCTGCCATAAGGGTGCTGTCATCTGCATATCTGAGGTTATTGATATTTCCCCTAGCAATCTTGATTCCAGCTTGAGCTTCTTCCAGTCCAGCGTTTCTCATGATGGACTCTGCATAGAAGTTAAATAAGGAGGGCGACAATATACAGCCTTGACGTATTCCTTTCCCAACTTGGAACCAGTCCATTGTTCCATGTCCAGCTGTAACTATAGCTTCCTGAGCTGCATGCAGATTTCTCAAGAGGCAGGTCAGGTGATCTGGTATTGCCATCTCTTGAAGAATTTTCCACAGTTTGTTGTGATCCACACAGTCAAAGGCTTTGGCATAGTCGATAACACAGAAATAGATGTTTTTCTGGAGCTCTCCTGTTTTTTCTATGATCCAACTGATGCTGGCAATTTGATCTCTGGTTCTTCTGCCTTTTCTATATTTTACTCTTAATCTATTTGTGTCCTCATATTTAAAGTAGGTTTCATGTAGGCAGCACATGGTTGGGTCTTGCTTTTTTGTTCAGTTTAACAAGTCTTTTAATTGAGAGATTCAGATCATTTATATTTAATGTAATTGTTGATATGGTTTCAATCTACCATAATAGATTATTTGTTTTCTAATTGTTCCATCTGTTATTTACTGTCTTTTTCCTCTCTTTGTGCCTTCTTCTTTGATTAATTGATTTTATTTTATCTTCTTTGCTTATTAGCTAGAACTTTTGTTATTTTCACGGCTGTTTTAGGGTTTATAGTAGACATATTAATATTTAACTTATCATTCTATCTTTAAGTAATAGTATACATTTCATGAACAGTATAGGAACCTGAAACAGTATACCTATATTTCTCTTCCTCTCCTGTTTTTATTTTTATTTTTTAACTTACTTTGGTCTTAATTTGATCTTCTTTTTCTAGTTTCTTTGGGTGAAAGCTGAGGTCATGGCTTTCAGACCTTTTTTCTTTTCTAATACACCTACTTACTGACACAAACTTCTACCTAAGTACTACCTTAGCAGCATCCCACATGTATATACATGTAAAATGTATTGTTTTTCAGACATTTTACATCTATATATGCTATAAATTCTTCATTGCTTTTCTATAATTTCTTATATGGTCAGTTAACTTTTAAAGAGTTGAATAATAAGAAAAACATCTTGAATTTTAGTCTTCAGAATTACCATTTCCAGCATTCTTATTTGCTTTGTTTAAATCCGTATTCCATCTGGCATCATTTTCTTCTACCTAAAGGACACTTTGAGATATTTTGTAGTGTGGATCTGCTGGTAAGGAATTATTTTGATTCTGTATATCTTAAAAAGTCTTTATTTCACCTTCATTTTTGAAAAGTATTTCTTTTCTTAGAATAGAGTTTTAGATGGACAGTTTGAGGGCTTGGTTTTTTCTCAGTGCTTTAAACAGGTGGTTCCACTGACTTCTCAGTTTCATTGTTTCTAACAAAAATCTGCCATCATCTTTACTTTGCTTCTTTGTACAGTATGTGTTTATTTTTCAAGCTACTTTTAAGATTTCCTCCTTATCATTGATTTTGAGCAGTTTGATTTTGATGATGGTGAAGCTTTCTTCCTGCTTCTTGTGCTTGGGGTTCTTTGGAAGCCCTGGAATTACACACAGAAGGACCCCTGCATGTGCACTTGCCACCTAGCATTTCCATCCTATTTTCCATGGTTGTTCATACTTCAGACATTGCATCACGAAGGTCAAGAGCCCACTCTCCAACCTGACATCTATTCTGAATTTTAAAAGCAAACCCCATGACAATGATATGAATCAGGGACACTATATAACATAAGTGCACTTATAATAAGCACCTTACAATAAGGTGCTGTCCTTAGTGTCTCATCTCACGCTTACATTTCTCACCAACTATCCTATTAACACCATTATCAAACTTAACGAAATCATTTATTAAGATGTGGCGTCTATCAAGTAGTGTAACAAAAATTTGTTCTTGGCAACCGGAAATGGAGTCTGACTCTCTCCTGAAATGTCAGGAAAAAATCAGTTAGCTCCAGCATCGATGCCCCTAGCTGAAATTCTTTTTAAACAAACAAAATTTTATACATGTAATGTGCTCTGTTGGTACTGATAGCATTTAATTCTATTTAATGTTTTCATATACATAGTGCTTTCATCATTGCTGCATTAAAATGTACCAATTGTAAACAGATTCTCGAACCAGCTACCAGAAAGCAAGTTGACAGTAATCATCAGAGGTAAGAATTTTGAGCACTCAGAGCTTTCCCGCTCCACCTCTCTTCTGCCCTTACTTCTCTTCTCTCCCTACACTCCAGTCCCCTTCTTTGTCTCTCTTTGCCCTTCTCACCCTGCCTCTCCCACCCCCCGCCTCAAGGAGAAGTCTGTGACCTGGGCTCACATCCTGGCCTCACACTGTCTTGTCGGGTGACCTTGGTTAAGGTGATTTCTTAACCTCTCAGAGCCTCGGTTTCTTCACACGTAAAGAGGGACAATGCAATTTACCTAAGACAATGGTCCTGAGGCTCAAATGATATGATGGGCATAAAACACCTGGCACATAGTAGGTGCTTGGTCACAGGGGACATAATGTCTTCATTTGGTGAACATTTACTGAGCACCTGCTGTGTGCCAGGCCCTGTGGTAGGTGCTGGAAAAATAGAAAGAAAGGAATTTGATAAGAGAGATAGGTGAACCAACAAATTACATTAAACTAGAATCAGAGATATTATAGAAGGCTGCACAAGCTATCAAAGGACAGGGCTGCCTCCATGCTGGTGAATTCGTTATCACTGGAGGGGTACAGATGGAGAATGTGGGCACCATTTTATTGGGATGGGAACACAGTTATGGTCTATGTCCTGGTGTTTGGGATGAGGGGTGTATAGAAGATGTACCTCTAAACTTTAGGCAGAGTTGACTATACTCCCAGCTTGGAGTTGAAGAGGGGGCATGTGTGACTAAGCCTGGCCAGCTGGAACATCACATCTTAAGATCTTATGTGGGACTTGAAGATGAGGGTCTGGAGCTGCTGACAACCATCTTGCCTGCTTATAATGTTGAGAATGTGGCCACAATAGAGGGAGCAGAGCCAAGGGATGTTCTGACACCAGGCCTTGACAACACGGTTGGAACGGCTGGATCCAGCCATACCTGAAGCCAAGGTCTCCTTAAACTTCACATCAGCTGAGTCATAGAACCTCCCTTGATTTTTCCATCTAGATCAGTTTAGGTATGTTTTATATTTCTTGTGGCCAAAAGAGTCCTATAATTGATAAACGAAGATGCTGAGATATTTAGTAAATGTTTGGTAGGGAGGAAAGAGAAAGGAGGAAAGGGATGACCTTTAAGCACCCTTCCGGCCAGAGAGACTCTGACTTGGGCATTGAAAGGGCTGAATTGGTGGTTGTTTGAGGAACAGAGCACCAGAACAGGCAAGGCAGTGCCCCTGCGTTCCTCTGACTCCAGTTTCCATTCCGGGGCACTTCCTGGTGCATTCAAATGCGCCTGTGTGTGTGAGTGCCTTCAGGGTATTTCAAAATAGCCCGAAATATAAACAGACTGGAAACCCACTCCTTCTGCTCCTCTGACTGCACTTCCTCTCTCCCTAGGGCAGGGGCGGGGGGCAGGGGGGCAGAACCTCTACAGGGAGGATTCAGAGGGCAATTCAAATTAGCTCTCCCCCTTCCTGGGCTAGGCAACCCCCCCCTACCCCCTGAGTGCCAGGGCCCAAGTGTGTGGGCAGGGAAAAGTGGCCAGTTATGCTCCAGCTTCAAGTCCTTCGGGTCCCAGGACCTGATCCTCCCTCTACCCTCATACCCTTAGCAGCCTCCAATTCCCAAGGAAAAGGGGGCTGCAGGGAACAAGGAGCCATGGAAGAGGCTGATCCCTGCCATTTTCCAGCTGATAAAGCAGAACCTCTCCACCTCCATCACAATATAATTCAGCATAACAACAATTTATTAAGCAACTGGAACTTCCCTAGTGGTCCAGTGACTAAGTCTCCACACACCCAAGGCAGAGGGCCTGGGTTTGATCCCTGGTCGGGGAAGTAGGTCCCATGTGCAGCCACGAAGGGTTTTCATACCACAACCAAAGACCCCACCCACTGCAACTAAAACATCCTGCATGCTGCAGTTAAGACCCGGTGCAGCCAGATAAAGGACTTCCCTGATAGCTCCGTTGGTGAAGAATCTGTCTGCAAAGTAGGAGGCCCCAGTTCGATTCCTGGGTCAGGAAGATCTGCTGGAGAAGCCAGAGGCTTAAAAAATGTATTAAGCCGCTACCTCTGTGCCAAGCCCCATGAGTGACAGGTTGGACAAAAACAGAGGCGAGAAGGCAATTGCATCTGGGGTGCAGGAGAGGTACATGCCCATGGGAGAGGTACACGCGTTTGGGAGGGGCACACTCGTGTTAGAGGGGCACACGCCCGTGGGAGAGGCACACACTTGCCATGGGATGGCTTATTTCCAAACGCTGTTGTATGTGTGCCCTGTGTGTCCCCTCCTCCGGATCTGTGCAGGCCTGTGACTCGCTTCTGAGCCACAGAACACAGCAGAAGGGACACTGATTTTGGAGAGCAGGCCAGAAGGGACCTTGCAATCCACCTGTGTCTCTCTGAGCACTTGCGCTGGGGCTGCTCCCTCTGGGAATTCTGCCGCCAGGCTGTGAGAAACCCCAGCCACAGGGGAAGCCTGCAGAGTGTTGTGACCTGAATTGTTGTCTCTTCCCACAATTCCTCTGGTAAAGTCCTAACTCTCAGAATTTCCTTATTTGGAGTAGCATCAGTGTAGACCTAACTGGTTAAGATGTGTGTGTGCTCCATCGCTCAGTCGTGTCCAGCTCTTTGTGACCCCGTGGACTGTAGCCCGCCAGACTCCTCTGTCCATGGAATTTTTCTAGGCATGAATACTTGAGCAGTATCTCCTCCTCCAGGAGGATCTTCCCCTCCTCTAGGGGATCCCAGGGAATTAATCCACGTCTCTTGCATCTGCTGTACTGACTGGCAGATTCCAATTGGTTCAGAGGAGGTCCTACTAAAGTGAGCTGGGCCCTAATCCAATACGATGGCTATCCTTATAAAAAGGAGCTATTTGGATGCAGACACACACACAGCGAGAACACGATGTGAAGATGAAGGCGCGATCAGGGTGATGCTGTATAAGCCAAGGACACCAAAGATGGGCAGCAAACCACCCAAAGCCAGGAGAGACGCAGGGAACATCTCCCTCTCACTCCATAGAAGGAACAGACCCTGCTTCAGCATGGACTCCCAGCCTCCAGAACTGAGACAGTAAATTAGTGTGTTTAAACTGTGTGTGTGTGCGCGTGCATGCATGCATGCGTGTGTGTGTGTGTGTGTGTGTGTGTGTGTGTGTGTGTGTGTGTGTCAGGGAATCAAATAGGTTTAGAGAAATACAGGGAATTGGGGAGATGGGAGGTATCTACATGAAACTCCCCCGAAGGCCTGACCTGTGGGTCTCCGCTTCTGCACTGCTTTGGGGTAAGACTCAAACAATTCAGGAGAAACCGGCTAAAATTGCCCCTGAGCAGAATGTGAATCTAATTTGGGGACATGGGTCTGGCTGTAAGAGAACCGCCATTTCCTACCCTCGAAGGTGCTAAGAGGAGGGTCACAGAGCAGCAGAAGCCCCTCTCCCCTCTGCGGTCTCCACCCACCCCCACTCACAGGACGCAGGGCAGCCGCCTCTGTTTACTTACAGAGGACTTTGCATTTGTCATCTGAAGAGTCTGGGCCACAGGCTCTGCCACCAAAACAAAAAGGCCCTGACTTACAGTGATCAGCAGGAAGGGGGCTTGCTTCTCTCTCGTGTCCAAAGGTAGACAAAAGGTGCAAGGGGTACAGGCCAGCTCCCCAAGATTATCTCGGTTCCCAGATACCTTCTGTCTTGCTGCTCCTCCGTTTCCCATGGAGTCACCCTCATCAATGTGGTAGAAGCTGCCTACCATCATGAGCCTCCCTCCAGCTTCCAGCCAGCAGGAAGGGGACAGGGAGCGTGGCAGGCGGGCAGCTGGCATCTCGAGGTTGCCTGCCTCATTTCCACTCATATTTCAATGGCCTGACCTCACTGCAAAGACCAGGAAATGTAGTCTTAGACGTGCATATGTGCATTTGGCCAAATAGGGAGTCTATTAATAAAGGGAAAAGAGTTGGGGAGTGGTGAGGGACAGTTAGAGGTCTTCTGCACAAATTTAACCATCAAGATGGTATCATCAGTTTCACATTCTGGAAGAAAAGGGCTCAGAGAGGGGTAGTGGCTTGCCCAAACTTACCTAGCTAAGAAGCTGCAGGGCCACACGAAGCCAGGTCTGGCAGGATCCCGCAGCCACAGCCCTCCACACAGACTTCAGACCCGTTACAGTGTCGCAGGTGGGCCCAGGGAGCTTTATATGTCTCAGTCATCCATCCTGGGTCAGCCAGTCTCTGAGACTTTTACCCTTGGTCTTGGGCAAGCGGCTGAACTGCTCTAAACCTCAGTTTTGCCATCTGTTTAATCGGGTCATCGTCATTGCTCATAAGGTCGTGGTGAAGACGAGATGAAACAGCACCTGTAAATGTTTCAGCACAGAGCAAGGAACAGGCAAATCTTTCAGTCCTTGATCATTATTATTGTCAGCGGAGCCACCTTGTGAACCCCTGCTGCCACGCCAGCTATTTTAACGAATTTGTAATCCAGCCAGCCCACTGTGGTTTTGCCCTAATGCACATTCAGAAGTTGGGTGTGTTGTCCGTTGTTGCATTAACAAGAGTACCACAAACGTAGTGCCCTTAAAACAATACGCAATTATCATCTCAGAATTTCTGTGGGTCAGAGTCTGGGCATGGCTTAGCTGGGTACCCTGGAGGGCTACGATCACCGTGTGGGCTGGCCAAGGAGCTCACCACAGGGGAAGGAGCCACTTGCAAGTTCATGGGGTTGTTGGGCAGGATTCAGCTCCATCTGGACTGTCTTGCCAGCAGTGGAGCCCACCCTCAGCCCTCACCACACAGGCCTCTCTTTAGATAGCTCACAACATGGCAGCTGGCTCTATCCAAGCGAGCCAGGCAGAAAGTCTAGCAAGAAGCAAGCGAGGATCTCATGTAACATAATCATGGAGGTGACTTCCCACCACCTCTGCTGTACTCGGTTGCCTTGAAGCAAGCACATTCAAGGGAAGAGGAAGACCTAAGGCCTTGAGAGCAGGAGGCAAGGATCACCGAGGCCATCTCGGTATTTGCCCACCTTGAAGTCAAGGTCACAGTCGGCGAGTGGACAGCTGCCAGGGACCATGGTGTTTGAGGAAACTGAAACAATCCTGAGGCATCCAGAGACAGAAAAAGCTCGCCAGCATTCACTGAGCACCTGCTGGGCATCAGGCACTGTCCTGGTGCTTTAGAATATTTAATCTTTTTTAAAAATTTATTTGTTTCTTCTTTGGCTGTGCTGGGTCTTCACTGTGACGTGCAGGCTTTCTCTAGTTGCAGCGAGTGAAACTACTCTCTAGTTTCCGTACACGGGCCTCTCCTTGCAGCTCTTCTCTCGACGCAGACAGGCTCTGGATTATGGACTCAGTGCTTGTGGCTCACGGGCTTAGCTGCTTCTTGGCACGTGGGATCTTCCCAGACCAGGGATCAAACCTGGTGTCCCCTGCATCGGCAGGTGGATTTATAATCACTGGACCACCAGGGCAATCCCTTATTTAATCTTTATATCAGCCCTTTGAGAAAGAGGTTCTGAGGATCCCTTGGACTCAGAGAGATTGCGCGACTTGCCCGAGGTCACACCGCAGAGAGGCGGCCAAAGTGAGATTCAAGCTCAGGCCACCTCACATCAAAGTCCTGGCTCTCAACTCTGATGATGCTTCGTCTGTGTCAGCCAGTTTAAAAAAAAAAAAAAAAGGTTGGAATCAATGACTGCTGAATCTGGACTCTTCTCTAAAAATAAAAATAAAGGTCAGTCATCGTCACACAAGGAAAGATGAAAGAATTGGGGGGTGAGGGAGGGTGTGATGAGAGAAGAAAAAGAGGAAAGGGGTCACGGTCACTGACTTCAGACCTCAGAGGGCTTGGCCGGGGGAGGAAGCACATGCTTTCTGATTGGCTCCAAGGCCTGACGGGGGAGGGGCAGACCCTGGAGAGTGAGGGCAAGACGTGATGGACCCCCTACCCCAGGCCAGTGTCTTCCCCCTTTGTGTGGTAGGACAGACCTTGTGAGCTTGTCTTTGCAGCTGAGCAAATATTTCTGCTTCCTCTTCGCAGGCTGGAGCCAGCCTCTTTTCCAGCCAGCTCTGCGGGCCGGCGGCCTCGAGCTGTGAGGCGGAGGTCATCCTGGCCACCCTGACCAGATGGGACCATGGCGAAGGCTGGCCGGTGCAGGTCAGAGGGTGCCACAGACACCCCATCTCCCTATTCTGAGCCTATCACCTGGATGACATCTATGGGCTCCCAGCTCTCCCCTTGTGCCCATTCTCCCTGGAACAGCTGAGCGTTCTTTCTACCACTTCAAGCCAACCACGTCACTCCCCTGTTCAAACCGTTCCACGGGCCCCAGCTGTCCTCAGGATAAATTTAACTCTTCAAGGTCCTACATGACCAGGCCCTGCAATGCCCCCAGGCCTGAACCCCAGAAGCTTCCCCTATCAGCTCCCATCCGACCTTCCAGGCCTCCTGAATGATATGTGGGTCCCCACACCCCACACACAACCCCAGACTTCCATGCTCACTCTGCCTGAACTGCCCTTCCACCTAGAGCACTCTTATACGTCCTTCAAGAACCGATTCAAACCCCACCTCCTCTGAGAAGCCTCCCCAGGTTCCCTCCATAGGAGACGCTTCCCGGGCCCTGTGCCTCATAGAAGCAGACATTTCTTGAGGACTCACTGGTGGCCAGACCTGTGCTCAGTGATTCGCATCTAGGACCTTCCTATGATTTTTCCACTTTTATCCGCTTTTTATTTTCATCCCCATTTCCCAAAGGAAGAAACAAGCAGAGAGGCTAAGTAGTTTATTTCAAGACACACAACCAGGAAGCAACAAAGCCAGGACAGGAACTGTCTTTGTCTCATTTCAGAATTAGCGCTCTTTGTTGTATACTTATGTATGTGTTGAAACAAAGTAATTCATGCAAATGGTAACAAATATGTTAGTAGCAAAGAGGAAAGAAGGAAAAGAAAGTCTCTCCCTCAGCCCATCCCAGCTACATTATCCAGAAAAATATTTTTGAAGTTTCGAGAGTCCAGATTTTGGATGGTTGAGTTGGTACAGCCTCTGGGGGTCAGACATTCTAGGATTTAGATTCAATATCCACCCTTTATGGTCACTTAACATTTCTGTGCCTCAGTCTCATCCTCCATGAAATGAGGGTGATGATAACGATGTCTGCCTTATAAGACTGTGAATCCCTGCACATTTAGAACAGGAGCTGGTATGTGGAGAACACTCGTGGGACTGATTATCATTATTTCTTTTAGTTCTTCTGTTCATTCATTTCAGTTCAGTTCAGTCGCTCAGTCGTGTTCAACTCTGCAACCCCATGAATCATAGCATGCCAGGACTCCCTATCCATCCATCAACTCTCAGAGTTTACCCAACCTCATGTTCATCAAATCGGTAATGCCGTCCATCCATCTCAGCCTCTGTCGTCCCCTTCTCCTCCTGCCCCTAGTCCCTCCCAGCATCAGAGTCTTTTCCAATGAGTCAACTCTTCGCATGAGGTGGCCAGAGTATTGGAGTTTCAGCTTCAGCATCAGTCCTTCCAGTGAACACCAAGGACTGATCTTTAGGATGGACTAATTGGATCTCCTTGCAGTCCAAGGGACTCTCAAGAGTCTTCTCCAACACCACAGTTCAAAAGCATCAATTCTTTGGCACTCCGCTTTCTTCACAATCCAACTCTCACATCCATACATGACTACTGGAAAAATTACAGCCTTGACTAGATGGACCTTTGTTGGCAAAATAATGTCTCTGCTTTTGAATATGCTATCTAGGTTAGCATAACTTTCCTTCCAAGGAGTAAGCGTCTTTTAATTTCATGGCTGCAGTCACCATCTGCAGTGATTTTGGAGCCCCCAAAAATAAAGTCTGACATTGTTTCCACTGTTTCCCCATCCATTTGCCATGAAGTAATGGGACCAGATGCCATGATCTTCGTTTTCTGAATGTTGAGCTTTAAGCCAACTTTTTCACTCTCCTCTTTCACTTTGATCAAGAGGCTTTTTAGTTCCTCTTCACTTTCTGCCATAAGGGTGGTGTCATCTGCATATCTGAGGTTATTGATATTTCTCCCAGCAATCTTGATTCCAGCTTGTGTTTCTTCCAGCCCAGCATTTCTCATGGTGTACTCTGCATAGAAATTAAATAAGCAAGGTGACAATATACAGCCTTGACACACTCCCTTTCCTATTTGGAACCAGTCTGTTGTTCCATGTCCAGTTCTAACTGTTGCTTCCTGACCTGCATACAGGCTTCTCAGGGAGCAGGTCAGGTGGTCTGGTATTCCCATCTCTCTCAGAATCTTCCACAGTTTATTGTGATCCACACAGTCAAAGGCTTTGGCATAGTCAATAAAGCAGAAATACCCATATCTAATACTTCTGTTTCTTCATGTGTCAACTTTAGACATTATTTCTTGACTCCTCAGCATTAAAGGTGAGTCTTTCTCGAGAAAAACAAATATTGTATATTAATGCACATGTATGGAATCTAGAAAAAACTGTTCTGATGAGCCTGTCTGCAAGGCAAGAATAGAAATGCAGATATTGGAGAAGCAGCTTCTTGACTCCTCGACTCTTACTCAGCTGCGGCCTCCTTGCCTCCTCTCCAGCCTCCACCATGTCCATCAAGGTGACAGAAATTCTACAAGATGTCTACCTCTGCCCCCAGGTCCTTCAGCAGCTGCTCCTACACCAGCGGGCCCAGCTCCCGCATCAGCTCCTTGGCCTTTTTCCGAGTGGGCAGGGGCAGCAGCTTTCAGGGCAGCCTGGGCACCAGCATGAGTATGGCTGGAAGCTACGGTGGGGCCCCAGGTTTGGGGGGCATCACAGCTGTCACCATGAACCAGAGCCTGCTGAGCCCCCTCAAGCTGGAGGTAGACCCCAACATCCAGGCCGTCTGCACCCAAGAGAAGGAGCAGATCAAGACCCTCAACAACAAATTTGCCTCCTTCATCAATAAGATGCGGCACCTGGAGCAGCAAAACAAGGTTCTGGAGACCAAATGGGACCTCCTGCTGCAGCAGAAGACTGCTCGGAGCAACACAGACAACATGTTTGAGAGCTACAAGCTCCGGCAGCAGCTGGAAACTCTGGCCCAGGATAAGCTGAAGCTGGAAGTGGAGCTTGGCAACATGCAGGTGCTGGTGGAGGACTTCAAGACCAAGTATGAGGACGAAATCCAAAAGCAAACAGACATGGAGAATGAATTTGTCATCATCAAGAAGGATGTGGATGAAGCTTACATGAACAAGGT
The DNA here is from genome assembly GCA_006408675.1 of Madoqua kirkii. Lineage (NCBI taxonomy): Eukaryota > Metazoa > Chordata > Mammalia > Artiodactyla > Bovidae > Madoqua > Madoqua kirkii. Next base: position 48,194 of record SJYC01001442.1, on the reverse strand, counting down.
GGAGCTGGAGTCCCGCCTGGAAAGGCTGACTGATGAGATCAACTTCTACAGGCAGTACGAAGAGGAGATCCGTGAGATGCAGTCTCAGATTTCTGACACGTCTGTGGTCCTGTGCATGGACAACAATCGCAACCTGGATCTAGACGGCATCATCGCTGAGGTCAAGGCCCAGTATGAGGAGATCGCCAACCGCAGCTGGGCTGAGGCTAAGACCATGTACCAAATCAAGTATGAGGAGCTGCAGACACTGGCTGGGAAGCACAGGGATGACCTTCGTCGCACAAAGACGGAGATTTCTGAGATGAACCAGAACATCAGCCGTCTCCAGGCTGAGATCGAGGGTCTCAAAGGCCAGAGGGCTTCCCTGGAGGCTGCCATTTCTGACGCTGAGCAGCGTGGTGAGATGGCTGTCAAGGATGCGCAGGCCAAGCTGGCTGAGCTGGAGGCCACTCTGAGGAACGCCAAGCAGGACATGGCGCGACAGCTGCGCGAGTACCAGGAGCTCATGAATGTCACGCTGGCCCTGGATGTGGAAATTGCCACCTACAGGAAGCTGCTGGAGGATGAGGAGAGCTGGCTGGAGTCTGGGATGCAGAACATGAGTATCCACACCAAGACCACCGGTGGCTACGCAGGTGGATGGACTTCGTCCTATGGGACCCCTGGCTTCAACTACAGCCTGAGCCTGGCCTCTGGCGGGGGCCCCGGCTCCTTCAGCCGCACCAGTTCCAAGGCTGTGGTTGTGAAGAAGACTGAGACCCGCGATGGGAAGCTGGTGTCTGAGTCCTCTGATGTCCTGTCCAAGTGAAAGGCTCCTGCGGTCCCTCCCAGCTTTCCCACTCACTGGCTCCTGCAGATGGAGCTGTGCAGGGGAGCATCTGCATGGGAGACCTGAGGTTTTGCCCCTGTCCTCCACCCACACCTGGGGGGAGTCGACTGCCTGGGGTTGCCCCTTTTGCCCATGACGCCACCTAAAAGCCAATGTAAGCATCTTTTTCAGAATAAATCCAATTCGAGTATCTTTTTTTTTTTTTCCAGAATAAAGCTTCAGTTGGCTCTGCCAACCTGCTAAAAAAAATTGCAGATGTTGAGAATGGACTTGTGGCTACAGAGAGGGAAGGAGAGGGTAGGATGAACTGAGAGAGCAGCACTGATGTATATACACCACCGTGTATAAAGCAGATGCCAGCGGGAGGCTGCTTCACACAGGGAGCTCAGCTTCGTGCTCTATGGTGACATAAAGATGTGGGATGGGGGTGGGAGGGAGGCTTCAGAGGGAAGAGATGTACGTATACATATAGCTGATTCAGGCTGTTGTAACAGCAGAAACTAATACCACATTGTGAAGCAACTATAACCCAATTAAAAATAAATAAATGGACTTCCCTGGTGCTCCAGCAGTTAAGACTCCACCTTGAAATGCAGGACATGGGTTTGATCTCTGGTTGGGGAACTAAGATCCCTCTTGCCATGGAGCACCTCTGCCCACCTGCTGCCACTACGAAGCCTGCGTGCCACAAGTGGAGAATCCGTGTGCCCCAAAGAAGGATCCCACATGACGCAATGAAGATCCATGTCCCACAGCTAAGACCCAACACAGTCAAATAAGTTAACAATGTTGAATAAATAAGTCATTAAAAATAAAAGTATGTTGTGATTGTTACTAGATCCTAAAAGAAAAGTGAGACCTTCTCTTGGAAAGTCCCATCTTTCCCCCCTTCTTCAGGATGCTTGACAGGTACATCCGATTCTCTCTCCTGTTCAGGTCCACAGTTGCACCCCATGCCACCGTCCTTGGCAGAGATGCATTTGCACGTCAGGTTTCTGTTCCACGTGCCCCAAGTGGCATCTTTATATCCCAGCACCTCACACCAAACTCAGAACACGCTGAGAGGTCACCTCTGCTTCCCAAAGGTGTAATGAATTCAGACAGGAGAACAAAAGTCCAGCAAGGGACAGCAGTTGGGATAAGGACAAGATGCTCAGATTTCCAGACATTTTCACTCAATTCATGGAACAAGTTAGGTTGTGGCCTCCTAAAATTTCAGTGATGTCCTAAAGTTTTAGTGATGCCCTAAAATTTCAGCCATGTCCACCTCAACTCAAGTAGACATAAGCAGGAACTTTTCTAACCCACCACCAGGAACCCCTCCCTGGCCACGATTTCTGGCCAGAGAAAGGGAAAAGGTGAGTTTTGAGGAAAACAGAGGCCTTATTGCTCTCCATCAGCGAGGAGCTGCTGTCCAAATCTGCCTCCCCAACACCAAACTGCGGAGAGGGGACCTCAGCAGGCAGGGGTCCGTGAGAGTCCTCCTCTCCTCCAAGTTTTAGGGGAGGTTCCTGATATGAGGGCAGGAAGCAGAGCATTGAGGGCCAAAGAGAAGCTGCATCTAAGGAAGCTGCCCAAACACCTGCACCAAAGGGCCTTCTTGCAGAAAAAGCCCAGAACCCGGCTTCCCAGAGCGCTCAACCCCACAGCACGGCTACCTGTACCTGCACGTGGTCAGACGGCTGATGCCCCAAAGTGGCTCAGAACACGCGTGTCAGCAAGCAAGAGCTCCTCACACGATCCAGAGCAGATTGTGAGATCAGGGAAGTTCCAAGGAGGAGAACCGTGCTGCAGAGAAACTCTAGAAGCAGGCAAGTGTAGGGGACCATGCCCAGGTGAGTACAGGGTGCAGATATTTTCAACCATTCCTTGAGCATCAAAAAGGGCCTCTGTTTTCCTTACAGAATACTGCGTTGGCGTGTGTAAAGTAGGCAGCAACAGTGACTCGTGTGTTATGAAGGATCTAGTCGCCACAGGCTAGCGCTTCACCAAGCGTTTTGTAGCACACACTCCTTCAGTCCTCACGGCAACGCTCTGAAGTACCATCACTTCTACGTCACAGATGGGGAAACTGAGGCTCAGAAGAATTAAATGACTTATCAAAGGTTACCCAGCTCACAAGTCCTGGGGATAAGACTCAAGCCCAGACAGTGTTGTTCCACAGCCCATGCTTCTTAAATATTACCCCCAAATGGAGCACAAAGAGTCAGACACGACTGAGCAACTGAACAACAACCGCAAAATAAAGCCAGTCTGGTCAAACTAGAGCAAAGGTGAACCCGCGCACCCCGCTGCCCTCCAGCCGTTCCCTTGAGGCACCTCTCCCAAGCCTCAGACACTCTCAGATACAGCTGGGAAACCAGCCGGGCAGTTTGGCAGCACTCTAAAAGGCCTGGCCATAACCTGTTCTTCTCAGATGAACCTTGTGGCCTGGTTGGTCCTTCCCAGGGACTCTAAAGGCTGCCAGGGCTCAGGCACCGAGGTCACCAAGGCCACCAGGAAGCAGGAGGGTGCCAGGTGCCAGGAAAAGCCCCCAGGCTCTGCAGACAGGCGGGAAGGGCAGCCCACCAGTGCCCAGAATTAGCCAGGCTCCAGTGATCACTCATCTAGAGCCAGACAGCCTGGAATGTGAAGTCAAGTGGGCCTCCGAAAGCATCACTATGAACAAAGCTAGTGGAGGTGATGGAAATCCAGTGGAGCTGTTTCAAATCCTGAAAGATGATGCTGTGAAAGTGCTGCACTCAAATGCCAGCAAATTTGGAAAACTCAGCAGTGGCCACAGGACTGGAAAAGGTCCGTTTTCATTCCAATCCCAAAGAAAGGCAATACCAAAGAATGCTCAAACTACCGCACGATTGCGCTCATCTCACATGCTAGTAAAGTAATGCTCAAAATTCTCCAAGCCAGGCCTCAGCAATATGTGAACCGTGAACTTCCTGATGTTCAAGCTGGTTTTAGAAAAGGCAGAGGAATCAGAGATCAAATTGCCAACATCCGCTGGATCATGGAAAAAGCAAGAGAATTCCAGAAAAGCATCTACTTCTGCTTTATTGACTATGCCAAAGCCTTTGGCTGTGTGGATCACAATAAACTGTGGAAAATTCTGAGAGAGATGGGAATACCAGACCACCTGACCTGCTCCCTGAGAAACCTGTATGCAGGTCAGGAAGCAACAGTTAGAACTGGACATGGAACAATAGACTGGTTCCAAATAGGAAAAGGAGTACGTCAAGGCTGTATATTGTCACCCTGCTTATTTAAGTTATATGCAGAGTACATCATGAGAAACGCTAGACTGGAAGAAACACAAGCTGGAATCAAGATTGCCAGAAGAAATATCAATAACCTCAGATATGCAGATGACACCACCCTTATGGCAGAAAGTGAAAAGGAACTAAAAAGCCTCTTGATCAAAGTGAAAGAGGAGAGTGAAAAAGTTGGCTTAAAGCTCAACATTCAGAAAATGAAGATCATGGCATCTGGTCCCATCACTTCATGGCAAATGGATGGGGAAACAGTGGAAACAGTGTCAGACTTTATTTTGGGGGGGCTCCAAAATCACTGCAAATGGTAACTGCAGCCATTAAGTTAAAAGATGCTTACTCCTTGAAAGAAAAGTTATGACCAACCTAGATAGCACATTCAAAAGCAGAGATATTACTTTGCCAACTAACGTCCATCTAGTCAAGGCTATGGTTTTTCCAGTAGTCATGTATGGATGTGAGAGTTGGACTGTGAAGAAAGCTGAGCACTGAAGAATTGATGCTTTTGAGCTGTGGTGTGAGAAGACTCTTGAGAGTCCCTTGGACTGCAAGGAGATCCAACCAGTCCATTCTGAAGGAGATCAGCCCTGGGATTTCTTTGGAAGGAATGATGCTAAAGTTGAAACTCCAGTACTTTGGCCACTTCATGCGAAGAGTTGACTCATTGGAAAAGACTCTGATGCTGAGAGGGATTGGGGGCAGGAGGAGAAGGGGACGACCGAGGATACGATGGCTAGATGGCATCACTGACTCGATGGACATGAATCTGAGTGAATTCCAGGAGTTGGTGATGGACAGGGAGGCCTGGTGTGCTGTGATTCATGGGGTCGCAAAGAGTCGGACACGACTGAGCGACTGAACTGAACTGAGCACGTTAGCTCAGGCTGACAGAAGCAGAGGGGAAACGGGAAGGAGGAAAGGTCGCTCTGAGCCAGTGGGAGGCTGGAGACGTGGGCTCGGGAGTGGCAGACCCCTGGGCATCTCAGGAAGGCTGGGGACTTTCCAGCCACGAGCATCGCTGTTCCCAGGGCCCCCAGCTCAGTGCCCTGTGCAGGGCAGTGCTCCCAGGATAGCCACAGGTGAAATAAATGAGCGCCTGCTCCCAGGCAACGGCTGCTCAGGACGTGATACAAAAGAAAGAAAAGGCCACACCTGCAGCTAACTGGCTTGGAACCATTGCTCAAGGCTCGCAGACTCAGAAGAACACTGTCACCTGGTCAGCTCGGGTTGTGTGCTGCACCGGGGAAGGGACAGGATGGTGGTGGCCCCTTTATTCTGGGAGAGGGACTTTCTCTCACTGCCACCTTCACCACCAAGATGACACACAGAGGGCCAGGGCCATTCGCCCCAAGGAATACAAAGGTCGGACTCTGGCAACCAACCCAACAAATGCCTGCTCTCACTGCCTAATCACACAGGCAGTGATCATCAAACCAGCATAGGAACGTATGTTGCATATAAGACATCCCAAGATGCTAAGTACCTTCCATGTGCTATCCTACCGATTCTTCCTAACAGCTTTATAGTTATTACCCCCATTGTACAGATGAGGAAACTGAGGCTCAGAAGGGACAGGTCCCTTGACTAAGGTCACGGGGCCAGAGGGTGATGGTAACAAAACTCATAATGTTGGATCCCGAGGCCGTGTTCTCAACTTCTATGGCATATTGATTTTTCTTTCACCATGGAGCTGTGTAACTTTCAACCAGCGACTCAGTCTCTCTGTTCTGTCCACCAGGACATCTGTGACGTGTTGAGAAAAGAGCCTGGCACAGCGCAGGCTGCTGGCCCGTGGAGCCAAGCCCAGCAGCTTCTGATATTGCTTCTCTTCTCAGTCCTCTGATGGGATGAACAGAGACCTCAGCACACACTCCCTGCTTGCCCGCTTGGCGCCTGGTCTCTCTCCCATGGTGAGGGTTTGGGCAAGTCACCCTCCGGCCGGGGCCTCAGTCTCCTCATCTGTCAAAGGAGGGGTGGCGGAGGCACTCTCCAAAGGCACCTGGGTGCTGACGTCCGATTAGAAGCACTGAAATAGCAGCGCTAGCTCCGGAAGGCAGTCCATGTGGGTTTCACCATGTCTTCAGAACCGGCCAAATGAACGCTGTAAATTTCCCCTCCTCCGAGGACGTCTCTCCTTCCACACCCTCCTTCTCGAAGGCTCACACTTTCTCTGCTTTCAGAGAGATGTTTTTCAAGCTTCCCGTGCCGGGGCCTCCGCGACAGCAGTGTGCAGAAGCCCAACCCCAGCGGTAATCCCGGGCGGAAAACGAGCGGGAAGAAACGTGCAGATGGAGGCGCCAAAGAGGAGGCTTCAGTCCTGATTTTCCAGCCACGCACTGGGGGTGGAGGCCGAAGACGGGGTCTCCGGGGAGTCCAGCGGGTCCTCTGAGACGGCCTCACTGGGGCTATTCACAGCCCCGGATCCTCGCCGGAACCTGGCAGGCAGGGGGCTGGCACCAGAAGGGATCCTGCTTGTTTGTGGCCCAAACACTGGCTGAGTTGTTAAGGCTGTTCTTCCTTCCACCCCCTCACGCAGCCTCAGACCAAACACCATCTGTTCCGAAGCCTGAACGGGTGTCCAGGACCCAGAATGTGGTCTGTGAGCTGTGGGCCGTCAAACGAGTGCTGGATTTAGAGTTGGGGAGTGGGGTGGAACTGTGGGATTTGGCCAGACACTGAACAGGACTGCTCTGTAGGGTGGTTCAGACTGTGTAGTGGACAAGGGCACCTGGGGTGATAAGGAGAATCCATCGTGTGCTCTGCTTACCGAGCAGTCATTCCCCAGAGAGGCACATGTTTCTAAGACACACACAGAGGTGCTCTATGAGCTCGCAGAGGTCCTGACCCCGAACTTGAGTTTCTGCCTGTCATGGCCCACCCATTTTCTCCCTGTATTCAGGGATATGGTGAGGACTTAGTCATATAACCTGTGTGAATGCGATTAATCATTATTTGCAATGAATTCTCATTATTTATTTATATAGTCTTTTTTTAATATCTGTTTTTCTGCATCAGGTCTTAGTGGTAGCATGTGGAATCTTTGCTGAAAGAAAGATTGTGGGGATCTTTCACGGCAGTGTACACAGGCTCAGCTGCTCCACAGCCACGTGGGATCTTAATTTCCCAACCAGGGATCAAACCCACGTCCCCTGCCTTGAAAGGCGAATTCTTACCCATCAGGGAAATCCCTATACAAAGTCTTCTTCAACAAAGGCAAAATAGGAAACACTTTGTGGTTAAATAAGATACATAAAGTAAAGTAAATGTCGCTCAGTCGTGTCCGACTCTTTGCGACCCCATGGACTGTAGCCTACCAGGTTCCTCCGTCCATGGGATTTTCCAGGCAAGAATACCGGAGTGGGATGCCATTTCCTTCTCCAGGCGATCTTCCCAACCCAGGGATCAAACCCAGGTCTCCCGTGTTGTAGGCAGACGCTTTAATGTCTGAGCCACCAGGGAAGTCAGATAGGATACATACATACATGTAGTTTTGTGTACTGGATGAAGAAGGGAAGGCAGAGATGAGGCATCTGTACCACACCAGTCCTTCCCTTCCTGGCTCGAAGCAGACGTCACTCGTCAAGGCCCTCCGTGATATGCATTGTCCATGTCCTGAGACTCAGGTTCTACCTCGGCACAAAGGAAAGGGGACCGTTGGTTAGTGGAGGGCTGTACCTTACCTGCAACACATAGGTGCTCAATAAATAATTATTATAGTTTGGAGCCAGTGGAGGAGTGCAGGGCGTTTAGCAGGATCGGGGAGTCCCGCGCTGTATCGTGTTACCGTTTTAGCCCTGAGCTTCATGGTGGGCAAAACAAAGAAGTAAACATTCAGGCGTGCACACACGTACACACACGCACAATCAGTGTCTATGGTGCAAACTGATACCAGCTTCTCAGGCTTCATAAAAATCGTCTACACTGAACTCTAAGTGGATTCTTCCTGTGGTTCCTCATATGGCGCCATGCAGTAAGTCAGTCAGATAACATCCTCTGCAACAGCCAGGAATAAGCACGATGGCGGGTTTTGACTGCACACAGAGCAAGCTTGGGACATAAAATCCAAGCCCAGTCTCATGCCCGCACACGGAAGCCGGGTCCCCACCCACCCCCGGCCCAAGGGAAGAGTGAGTGACAGGGGCCCCCTCCGCCTCACTGCCTGGGGTTGGGGTGTAGACCTGCAAGTGGCACCCAAGCCCTTTTCTAGGGGAAGAGGCCATGGGAGGTCGGGAGGAGCCCCAGCCCGGGGGTATTTCAGATTCCCTCACTGCCTCCCAAGGGGCAAACCTGTGGGTCTCGCTGTTCACCAGCAGGCTGGTGGTCCGCTCCAGTCCCGGGGCCCCGCCCCCCAAGCCACACCCACAATTACTTTTACTTTTCTTGTTTGGATGAATTTTATTTATGTTTCTTTCATAACTCTATGGCTAGGACTTTCAGTACCATGTAGAATAAAAGTGGTGGACTGGGCATTCTTGTCTTGTTTCTAATCTGAGAGGAAAATCTTACATCTTGTCACTGTTGAGTGTGATGTTTGCTGTGGGCTTGTCACATATGAACTTTACTTTGCTCAAATACCTTCCCACTCTTTTGAGAGTTTTTCATCATGAAAGGATGTTGGGTTTTGTAAATTGCTTTTTCTGCATCTATTGAATGCATCATAATATTTTAAGACTTTATTAAAATTGTATATTACATTTATTAATTTGAAATATCTTTACATGCCAAGGGTAAGTGCCACATGATCATGGTGTATGATCATTTTAATTTGATACAGAATGTTGTTTGCTAACATTTTGTTAAAGATTTTTACATCCATATTCATAAGGTATACTGGCCTTTGGTTTTCGCTTCTTGTGCTGTCGTTGTCTGGTTTTGGTTTCAGAATCATGTTAGCATAATAAAACGAGTTTGAAAGTGTTCATTCCTGTTAATTTTTTTTTTAACTTGAGGCAAAGGGCATTACTTTTTCCTTTAAAAATTCATAGAAATCATTAGTGAAGCCACCTGGCCCTTAGTTTTGTTTATTGGGAGATTTCTGATTCAATCTATTTTTTAATATTGACCTGTTCAAATTTTCTATTATTTCTTGATTCAGTTTGGATAAGCTTCATGTTTTTAGGAATGTTATCTATTTTTTCTAAGTTATCTAGCTTGTTGGCACCTAAATGTTTATAGTAGTCTCTTATTCTTTTTATTTCTGTGGTATCAGTTTTGATGCTCCTCTTTCTTATAACTTTATTAATTTGAATCATCTGTTTTTCTTAACATATCTAAAGGCTTTAGTAACTTTATTTAGCATCCGTATTACAGAATTCAGAATTAAATTCAAGAGAGTAGAGAAATCCACTAGACCATACAGGAATGACCTAAATCAAATCCCTTACGATTATACAGTGGAAGTGGCAAATAGATTCAAGGGATTATATCTGACAGACAGAGTGCCAGAAGAACAATGGACAGAGTTTCATGACATTGTACAGGATGCAGTGATCAATACCACCGCCAAGAAAAAGAAATGCAAAAAGGCAAAATGGTAGCCTGAGGGGGCCTTAAAAATAGCTGAGAAAAGACATAAAGTGGAAAGGAGAAAAGGACAGATATAAGCATCTGAATGCAGAGTTCCAAAGAATAGCAAGAAGAGATAAGAAAGCCTTCTTGGTGATCAATGAAAAGAAATAGAGGAAAACAATAGAATGAGTAAGACTAGAGATCTCTTCAAGAAAATGAGAGGTACCAAGGGAACATTTCATGCAAAGATGGACACAATAAAGGACAGAAATTGTATGGACCAAAAAGAAGCAGAAGATATTAAGAAGTGGCAAGAAGACATAGAAGAACTGTGCAAAAATGATCTTCATGACTCAGATAATCACGATGGTGTGATCACTCACCTAGAGCCAGACATCCTGGAATGTGAAGTCAAGTGGGCCTTAGGAAGCATCACTATGAATAAATCTAGTGGAGATGATGGAATTCTACTTGAGCTATTTCAAATCCTAAAGGATAATGCTATGAAAGTGCTGTACTAAATATGCCAGAAAATTTGGAAAATTCAGCAGTGGCCACAGGGCTGGAAATGGTCAGTTTTCATTCCAATCCCAAAGAAGGTCCATGCCAAAGAATGCTTAAACTATCTCACAATTGCACTCATCTCACATGCTAGCAAAGTAATGCTCAAAATTTTCTAAGCCAGGCTTCAACAGTACATGAAACATGAAATTCCAAATGTACAAACTGAATTTTTTAAAAAGCAGAGGAATGAGAGATCAAATTGTCAACATCTGTAGGATCAACAAAAATCAAGAGTTCCAGAAAACCATCTACATCTGCTTTATCGATTACACCAATGCCTTTGATTGTGTGGATCACAACAAACTGGAAAACTCTTCAAGCGATGCGAATACCAGACCACCTGACCTGCCTTCTGAGAAATCAGTATGCAGGTCAAGAAGGAACAGTTAGAACTGGACATGGGAAAATAGACTGATTCCAAACCAGAAAAGGAGTACATCAAGGCTGTATATTGTCACCCTCCTTATTTAACTTATATGCAGTGCACATCATGAGAAATGCTGGGATGGATAAAGCACAAACTGGAGTCAAGATTGCTGGGAGAAATATCAATAACCTCAAATATGCAGATGACACCATAATTATGGCACAAAATGAAGAAGAACTAAAGAGCCTCTTGATGAAAGTGAAAGAGGAGAGTGAAAAAGTTGGTTTAAAACTCAGCATTCAGAAAAGTAAAATCATGGCATCCGGTCCCATCAGTTCATGGCAAACAATAGAAACAGACACTTTGTTTTCTTGGGCTCCAAAATCACTGCAAATGGTGTCTGCCGCCATGAAATTAAAAGATGCTTGCTCCTTGAAAGAAAAGCTATGACCAGCCTAGGAAACAGAAACTGCAGTCATTCAGTTGTCTGACTCTGCAGTACCATGGACTGTGGCCTACTAGGCTCCTCCATCCATGGGATTTCCAGGGAAGAGTACTGGAATGAGTTGCCATTTCCTTCTCCAAGGAATCTTCTAAACCCAGGGATCAAACCACATCACCCACATTGCAGGCAGACACTTTACCATCTGTCTGATTAACCTTGACAGCATATTACAAAACAGAGATATTACTTTGGCAATGAAGGTCCATCTAGTCAAAGCTACAGTTTTTCCAGTATTCAGGTATGGATGTGAGAATTGGACTATAAATAAAGCTGAGTGCCGAAGAATTGATGCTTTTGAACTGTGATGTTGGGAACCTAGAGCCAGACATCCTGGAATGTGAAGTCAAGTGGGCCTTAGGAAGCATCACTATGAATAAATCTAGTGGAGATGATGGAATTCTACTTGAGCTATTTCAAATCCTAAAGGATAATGCTATGAAAGTGCTGTACTAAATATGCCAGAAAATTTGGAAAATTCAGCAGTGGCCACAGGGCTGGAAATGGTCAGTTTTCATTCCAATCCCAAAGAAGGTCCATGCCAAAGAATGCTTAAACTATCTCACAATTGCACTCATCTCACATGCTAGCAAAGTAATGCTCAAAATTTTCTAAGCCAGGCTTCAACAGTACATGAAACATGAAATTCCAAATGTACAAACTGAATTTTTTAAAAAGCAGAGGAATGAGAGATCAAATTGTCAACATCTGTAGGATCAACAAAAATCAAGAGTTCCAGAAAACCATCTACATCTGCTTTATCGATTACACCAATGCCTTTGATTGTGTGGATCACAACAAACTGGAAAACTCTTCAAGCGATGCGAATACCAGACCACCTGACCTGCCTTCTGAGAAATCAGTATGCAGGTCAAGAAGGAACAGTTAGAACTGGACATGGGAAAATAGACTGATTCCAAACCAGAAAAGGAGTACATCAAGGCTGTATATTGTCACCCTCCTTATTTAACTTATATGCAGTGCACATCATGAGAAATGCTGGGATGGATAAAGCACAAACTGGAGTCAAGATTGCTGGGAGAAATATCAATAACCTCAAATATGCAGATGACACCATAATTATGGCACAAAATGAAGAAGAACTAAAGAGCCTCTTGATGAAAGTGAAAGAGGAGAGTGAAAAAGTTGGTTTAAAACTCAGCATTCAGAAAAGTAAAATCATGGCATCCGGTCCCATCAGTTCATGGCAAACAATAGAAACAGACACTTTGTTTTCTTGGGCTCCAAAATCACTGCAAATGGTGTCTGCCGCCATGAAATTAAAAGATGCTTGCTCCTTGAAAGAAAAGCTATGACCAGCCTAGGAAACAGAAACTGCAGTCATTCAGTTGTCTGACTCTGCAGTACCATGGACTGTGGCCTACTAGGCTCCTCCATCCATGGGATTTCCAGGGAAGAGTACTGGAATGAGTTGCCATTTCCTTCTCCAAGGAATCTTCTAAACCCAGGGATCAAACCACATCACCCACATTGCAGGCAGACACTTTACCATCTGTCTGATTAACCTTGACAGCATATTACAAAACAGAGATATTACTTTGGCAATGAAGGTCCATCTAGTCAAAGCTACAGTTTTTCCAGTATTCAGGTATGGATGTGAGAATTGGACTATAAATAAAGCTGAGTGCCGAAGAATTGATGCTTTTGAACTGTGATGTTGGGAAAGACTCTTGAGAGTCTCTTGGACTGCAAGGAGATCCAACCAGTCCATCCTAAGGGAAATCAGTCCTCAATATTCATTGGAAGGACTGATGCTGAAGCTGAAGCTCCAATATTTTGGCCACCTGATGCAAAGAACTGACTCATTGGAGAAGACCCTGATGCTGAGAAAGATTGAAGGTGGGAGGATAAGGGGATGACAGAAGATGAGATGGCTGGATGGCATGACCGACTTGATAGACATGAGTTTGAGCAGACTCCTGGAGTTGGCAATGGACAGGGAGGCCTGGCATGCTGTAGTTCATGGGGTCACAATAATTGGACACAACTGAGTGACTGAACTGAACTGAACAAGAGCCTAGGCAAAAGGTAAGATAGTTTATCAATGAAGTTAGGAAGGAAGATTCAAATGACTTGGGAGGAGATTTGTAAATATGTGGAATAATAGGAAAGCACATGACCTTCCATAATGCTCTGAGGGACACACTGCCTGACTCTTTCAGAAGGCGGAAGGATGAAAAAAAGAGGACTGCGTAACAACCTCTGCTTCTCTACGTGCTGAAATTCAGAGAACAGACTTATTCTCCTACATTAAACAATAAAGCATGACAAAACATAACATTGTTCTGAAATATGGGATGAAAAATAGTGCAGAACTAATGCTTAAACAAAGGGAAACAAACATGGTAAACCCCAGGACTGTACCAGGTTTCTATCCAGAAACAATTTCTGAATCTTGGCACAATAAAGAGGAACCAAAACAGAGCCAATAGTCTTCCTTAGTTGAGGAGACAGAGATCAAAGTTCAGAAAAACTGCTGCAGGCAGACTTTGGAAGGCAGAATGCTGAAAAGAAGGGCATCATGAAGAGAGAACCTCAGAAATAAGAATGGGGTCTCATTGATCCTTTTGTTGAAAACCTATCAACACTTGCACAGTCTGAAAACTCATGAAGGAGGTGGGAGTCCGGGAATCATTTAAGTTCACAAGTCCTGGTTTTCCAGAGGACTGGGAAATTTTTGAATTCCAGCCAGTGGAGACCACTTTGGACAATATTTAAATATCAATCAGTAAAGACCCAAGACAGGTCAGTTCTTATTAGTAAGAAGACACTTCTGTTGGTCTGTTTCTACTCTAGTGCTCTCGTGGTGTCAGTTCAAGTTATCAAGCCTACAACATTTTTTTTATTTCTTTCTCTGTCCATTTCTGTTTCTTCCCCCTTTACAAGAGTTAATCCCAAAGGCAGTCCTTAATAAACTTTAAATTTTGTCTTGGAGTCTGCTTCTTAGAGATTCCAAAATATGATAACAATTGTGTTTGTGAATGTGGTAGATTTACCCCAATCTTACTAAATGTTTTTTCTTAAACAAATAATGTAATTACTATAACATTAGAAGTGAATAGTATACTAACTTGATTTTTATTATTTTTTTATAGCTACTATTGTAGAGATAAAAAAGCTATGAGTCCAAAAGTGAAGAGGAAGAAGACACAAATAGAACTGACATTTATTGACCATTTATTATGTGTCAGCATTATAATGTAGAACCTAACCCTTGTGTACTGTCCAACTAATCTATACCACACTCTTCAGAGAACAAAAGCATATCACTGTTAATAGATGAAGAAACTGAGACTCAGAAGTAAATGTCCAGGCTAGTAAAAATAAAAAAGTGAAGGACAGAAACAATGTTTTAATCTAAATGTCTGACTTCAAATATCTGTCTGCTTCACTAATAAAAACTGCCTTATGTGCAGTTGTAAAGAAAATATAAGTTGAATCAAGCATCTTCTAGTCCAAATTTAGTTTTCTTCAGTGTGCATCTACTGGTCAAAGTATATACTTCCACATCTACTACTCATCTCAAATTAGTTTTATAGTGTAACAAGTTTTAGTTAATTCTCAGATGTATCCACAAAAGTTTTACCCATATTATGTAAATGAAAGTATTCAAATAAATATATGATTAATTAAGAAAATGATTTAAACTAAACTCTAATAATAGTCATTTAAAACATTTTCAATTCAACCCGTTTTTTTGCTATAATTTGCAGGGTTTTGTAGACTGCATTTGCAGAAACATTTTGTGACTCAATTATCTTGCGCTTTTATTTAACTTTTGACAACTGACTCTAATTTTATATTTGAGGAGCATGTCTATCTTAATTATTGGCACATAGTATCTCCTCTATTCAGATATCATAACTGACTTTTTTCACTTTGAAAGACATTCCAGTTTTCCTCCAAAGTCCATAACTTGAAATTCTTTGCTGAGAATCATGAGTGCAAATTTATAGTACAAAGATAACATGGGATATAACTGGGTGTAAAAGGCTATATGCTCAGAATGAATATGATATGTAAGTTTACAACAAGATAGTACAAAGTAGTTTTATGAAATTACAGATATACTAACAAATTTTTGTGGGAATCTACAGGCAGTCAACAGGGTCATTTTGTCCTTACAATGCTGCCTATAAAGAAAAGAATCACGGATGCAAATGAAAGGTAGGGAAGAAGATTGCAATGTGCCTGAAAACTTATAGCCTCTTTTTAAGAATAAAGCAGTAGAGTGTGACTTTAGCCACTAAAGCATTTATCCTAAATAGTGTTGAAAACACTGGATCTTTCACCAGATTTGAAATGCTCTTAGTTTATGAAATAGTTCTCTAGACTAATTAAGTAATGTAACATTTTAGTTTAGGAATGTATTATAGTATCTAAGATTTGATTGGATAGTGTGATTTAAGGTTTAATCATGATGGTGTGATCACTCACCTAGAGCTAAACATCCTGGAATGTGAAGTCAAGTGGACCTTAGGAAGCATCACTATGAATAAAGCTAGTGGAGGTGATGGAATCCCAGTTGAGCTATTTCAAATACTAAAAGATGACGTTGTGAAAGTGCTACACTCAATATGCCAGCACATTTGGAAAACTCAGCTGTAGCCACAGGACTGGAAAAGGTCAATTTTCATTCCAATTGCAAAGAAAGGCAATGCCAAAGAGTGCTCAAACTACCAAACACTTGCAGTCATCTCACACACTAGCAAAGCAATGATCAAAATTTTCCAAGCCAGGCTTCAACAGTACATGAACCATGAACTTCCCGATGTTCAAGCTGGATTTAGAAAAGGCAGACAAACAGAGCAAATTGCCTTCGTTTGTTGGATCAAAAAATTAAGAGAGTTCCAGAAAAACATCTATTTATGCTCTATTGACTATGCCAAAGCCTTTGACTGTGTGGATCACAGTAAACTGTGGAAAATTCTGAGAG
This sequence comes from Madoqua kirkii, assembly GCA_006408675.1. NCBI lineage: Eukaryota > Metazoa > Chordata > Mammalia > Artiodactyla > Bovidae > Madoqua > Madoqua kirkii. Next base: position 32,204 of record SJYC01001442.1, on the reverse strand, counting down.
AGACAGGAATACCAGACATCCTGACCCGCCTCTTGAGAAATTGGTATGCAGGTCAGGAAGCAACAGATAAAATGGAACATGGAACAATAGACTCATTCTTAATAGGAAAAGGAATATGTCAAAGCTGTATATTGTCACCCTGTTTATTTAACTTATATGCAGAGTACATTGTGAGAAACTCTGGGCTGTATGAAGCACAAGCTGGAATCAAGATGTCCAGGAGAAATATGCATAACCTCAGATATGCAGATGATATCACCCTTATGGCAGAAAGTGAAGAAGAACAAAAGAGCCTCTTTACGAAAGTTGGTTTAAAGCTCAACATTCTGAAAACTAAGATCATGGCATCCGGCCCTATCACTTCATGGCAAATAGATGGGGAAACTGCAAACAGTGGCTGATTTTATTTTGGGGGGCTCCAAAATCACTAAAGATGGTTATTGCATCCAAGAAATTAAAAGATACTTACTCCTTAGAAGGAAAGTTATGACCAACCTAAACAGCATATTAAAAAGCAGAGACATTACTTTGCCAACAAAGGTCCATCTAGTTAAGGCTATGATTTTTCCAGTATTCATGTATGGATGTGAGAGTTGGACTATAAAGAAAGCTGAGCACCAAAGAATGATGCTTTTGAACTGTGGTGTTGGAGAAGACTCTTGACAGACCCTTGGACTACAAGGAGATCCAACCAGTCCATCCCAGTGGCGATCAGTCAGGAGTGTTTATTGAAAGGACTGGTGTTGAAGCTGAAACTCCAATACTTGGCCAGCTGATGTGAAGAGCTGACTCACTGGAAAACACCCTGATGCTGGGAAACATTGAAGGCAGGAGGAGAAGGAGACGACAGAGGATGAGATGGTTGGATGGCATCTCCGACTCAATGGACATGAGTTTGGGTAAACTCCAGGAGTTGATGATGGACAGGGAGGCTTGGCGTGCTGCAGTCCATGGGGTTTCAAGGAGTCAGACTTAACTGAGCGACTGAACTGAAATGAGCTGAACTGAACTGAAGATTTGATTGACTGTCATTTCAATAAGAGCTGACAGCACCTTGCTGTCTATAACTAAGCAGAAAACAGTTTGGGACATTAGACTTAATACTTCTAAAATAATTTCTAATGAGTTTATGAATTGTGTAAGTTTTTTAAGTGTATTTTTCTTTTAATTGGAGGTTAATTGCGTTATAATATTTATTGTTTTCTGCCATAAAACAACATGAATCGGTCATAACTATATATATTTATATATGTGTACGTATATATGTGTGTATATGTATATACCCCTTCCATCTTGAGCCTCCTTCCAACCTCCCCCACCACCCCACCCCTCTAGGTCATCACAGCGTGCCAGACTGGGCTGTGTTATATAGCAGCTTCCCACTATCTATATATTTTACACATGGTAGTGTATAATACAGGTCAGTGCTACTTTTCCATGTTGTCCCACCCTCTCTGTGCCCCAGGTGTGTTCACAAGTCCATTCTCTACATATGCATCTCCTTTCCTTCCCTGCAAATAGGCTCACCAGTACCATTTATCTAGAGTCCATATATGTAGGTTAATATATGGTATTTGTTTTTCTCTTTCTGACTTACTGCACTCTGTATAACAGGCTCTAGGTTCATCCACTTTGTTCATTTTATGGCTAAGTAATATTTCATTGTATATATGTACCACAAATTCTTTATTCATTTTTTTGAGGGACGTCTAGGTTGCTTCCATGTCCTGGCTATTGTAAATAGTGCTGCAGTGAACACTGGGGTACATAAGTCTTTTTGAACTATGGTTGAAAGCAATGGCACCCCACTCCAGTATTCTTGCCTGTAAAATCCCATGGACGGAGGAGCCTGGAAGGCTGCAGTCCATGGGGTTGCTGAGGAACATGACTGAGCAACTTCACTTTCACTTTTCACTGTCATGCATTGAAGAAGGAAATGACAGCCCACTCCAATGTTCTTGACTGGAGAATCCCCAGGGATGGGGGAGTCTGGTGGACTGCCATCTATGGGGTCGCACAGAGTGGGACACAACTGAAGTGACTTAGCAGTAGCAGCAGCAGCAGGATATGTGCCCAGTTTTGTGGGATTGCTGGGTCATACAGTAGCTTCATTTCTAGTTAGTTAAGGAATCTCCATAGTGACTGTATCAATTTGCATTCCCATCCATAGTGCAAGAGGGCTCCCTTTTCTCTACATTCTCTCCAGCATTTGTGTGTGTGTGTGTGTGTGTGTGTGTGTGTGTGCAGATTTTTTGATGATGGCCATTCTGACCGGTAGGAGGTAATAACTCGCTGTAGTTTTGATTTACATTTCTCTAATAATGAGTCATATTGAGCATCTTTTCATGTGTTTATTTGCCATCTGTATGTCTTCTTTGGAGAAATGTTTGTTTAGGACTTCTGACCATTTTGTGATTGGCTTGCTTGATTTCCTAATATTAAGTTGCCTATATGTTTTGAAGATTAATTCTTTGTCCATTGCTTCATTTGCAATTATTCCCCCATTCTGAAGGTAGTCTTTTCATCTTGTACTATTTTCTTTCTTGTTGGTTTTATAATTCATGAAGTTTCAGAAAGTTAAAAAAAATCATACATAAACAACCTTCTAAACAGGCCCCAAACCTTAGTAATTTATCTAGAAGTTACTCAGATATAGGAAAAACTGGTTTCATTTCCTAGAGTTTTGTCTGTGTATGCTTGACCCAGAATTTGTGATCTTAAAAATTAACTTTATGCTGAAGTTAATGGACTCAAGTATATTTGTCTAATGAGTTTTGATACTTTAGGCAATTTTGCCTGAAGAGGTTGATGCTTAACCAAAGGAAGAAAACTCTAAGGGTAAAATTTTGGAGACTGTAGTGTTTCTGAAATTAAAAAAAAAATTATAACAGACTATTTACTCAGCAGGGCTTCCCAGATGGCACTAGTGGTCAAGAATCCACCTGCTAATGCAGAAGATGCAAGAGACAGGTTCAGTCCCTGGGTCAGGAAGATACCCTGGAGAAGGAAATGGAAACCAACTATAACCCCAGGGCTATAGTCCATGGGGTTGTGAAGAGCTGGACACGACTAAGTGACTGAGCACGCATACACACACACACACACACACACACACACACACACACACAACACACCTGAACACATGAAGTTGTTTTTTTTTCTTCCAGTCAATGTAGTAGCATATTGCTAATATATTCTCTTTATCTGTCTTTACCTGGTAGATAATTTCAGAAAATAGAGACCTGCAACTTTAAGCATTTAAAAATATATCTAAACTATATGAACATATTTATAAATATACTATTCTTGTAAGACATGGTGAAAATTACTATTTTTGCTAGCTGAAGCATAAATTCTTCTTATGGGAAGAATTGTCTTTATTGAGTAAATCTCTTAATGTATCTCTTGAAGGTCCATGATGAGGTCCGAAGGCATGAGTTGGAAGGAGACTAGGAAGAAATGTTCAAATTCTCTGCAAAAGAAGAAAACGCATGTACAGGACTTGGGGACCACTGAGGGTACCAGGATTCAGGAGAGTCTGAGGTCTGATTAGTTAAATGATTGAAGAGTGGAGAATTCTACATTTTAAAATTATCCACTGTATTGTCTCATGAGATATTTCTCCCAGCTGGTAAACATTTCTGCACAAAAACACTAGTATTCCCAATTGCCTTTCAGGCTTGCCTTTTAGGGTGTATCAAGACCAATTAGTTCCATGTATTTCACTTGGTGAGTAAATGAACAAGAGGGTGAATGAATTGATGGCTATACTTGTTTGCATTCTCTAGGAATATGTTCATAATTATACAAGTTATGTTCAAATATTGAAAGGCCACAGAAGCCCTAGAGATACCTAGGCCAATTCACAACTCCATTAAGTGGCCTATGGCTGTTAGGCTATGTGAGTGCTTAGGTTTGCCTTTGGCAGTTTTTGGTCTTTCTGCTGGTTGTCAGTTTTACTTACGGCTCCAGGCACTATGTTTATTGGCTGTGTCCAATTTTCTTCGGTGAAATAAAATTGTCTGTGTGAATTGAGAACATAAGTAGCAAAAGTTATTTAAAAAATAATATCAAACATGAGTAATTAGTTTGTGACATAGGTCTGGAACTGTGTGTAATTTTGTAAGTAAATTGCATAATCTTCAGCCCACGGTCTATATTTTAATTGCTCAGGTGGTTGCTTTTTTCTTTTTTGCTGTCTTTTGGATATATTCTTCATAGTTGAGATTACTCATTAAATAGGAAGAAATCCAATATAAAAATACCTTGGAATGATCCAAGGGTGTATTTGAAATAAGAAAAAAATTCTAGAAATAAAAGGCTTGGGAGGAAGAAGTCTTGGAAAATGAAGATAGTAATAATTCTTTCCATGAATAGAAAATAACTATCAATAGTGATAAATGTACTCTATAGAATTTACTTCAGATTAAAATTTTTTGGAGTGAGACATTTGAATGCAATGAAGAGACATGAGAATTTTATTCCTTATCTTAGCTAACATATATAGAATTATTTAATGGGTGCTGAAAAAGTTACCGTCCTAAAAATCACACTTTTTTGTTATTGTTGTTGCTTAAGGATATCACTGCCAAAATGAATGTTAAAGAGAAGTAAATTCAGTAAAAGTGAGCAGAACAACACATTAACATGTTTTAAAAATAGTTCTGTGTGTGGGAGAGAAGATGGTTGCTCTAAACTTCATTAAGCCGATTGTTGAAAAGACATCTGGAAGCTGATATACTAGGGGAGGCCAGGCAATAAACATGCTTTGCTATTTTATGTTAAAGTGCAGTCATTTAAGCTGGATTTGCTTGAACAAAATGCATTTTTAGTACTTGCAAATTGAGTTGCTTCCTTGGATCACTGTTGGTGTGGGGGGAGGACAAGAGAGATAGGAGGTGAAGGACGTGCTCAGTTTCCAAGACAGGACAGAGACAATTGAGTGATGGGCGATCATAGGCCAGCTCCCCAAAGTAGAGCCATCTAGGTCTGAAATTACACTCATGAGCAAGTTTGTTATTTCTTCAAGAATTATCAGCTCATTGAAGGTAAAAACTGTCATTTTTTGTATTTCTATCAACCAAAATAATATGTATTGATGAAAATAAAATAATGATTATTCCCCAGTAAATAAAATATAAAAGTTTTATTGGAAAAGATGTCATTCAGAATTGGATATAGTGGGGGTTTAAAGAATTTTTTTTTTTTGCAAAATGTCAAAATGTTCCCAGATCACTATATGCATTGTTTCAATCAATGAAGGATTAGACTTTATTGTTATAAAGGTAAATAAGACAGAGTAACTGCTTTCAAAAAATTTGAAAGCCACTTGAGCCAAATTATGAGTATACTAAAATTTTTCTTCTTGGAACTTCATATCTAATAATTATTTAACATTAATTTACTATTTATGCATGGAAAGTGAAGTCTTCTGTTCAAGGATAAAGTTGATGTAAAAGTACATATCCAAAGACATTTTGTGAACTTTCATTTTTGCTTTACGTTATTGCCAAAGACCCACCACAAGGCTGGTTTGAGGCTACAGCATGATATATAAGATTCCAATACTCCAAAAAAATTTTAAACCAAAGCAGTAGAATTAGGTTTATTTATTAATATGAACCCTCATGCTGTTATGCTATGATCTTTTGTACAACTTCAAAAGTACATATCCAAAGACATTTTGTAACTTTCATTTTTGCTTTACGTTATTGCCAAAGACCCACCACAAGGCTGGTTTGAGGCTACAGCATGATATATAAGATTCCAATACTCCAAAAAAATTTTAAACCAAAGCAGTAGAATTAGGTTTATTTATTAATATGAACCCTCATGCTGTTATGCTATGATCTTTTGTACAACTTCTGCCTAAATGACAAACTTTCTTTTAATTCTGGTAATGAGCATCAAACAGTAATCATCAATGTACTTATAAGTTCAAATTCATTCATTATTTCATGGTTTTACTTCCCTGAAATTTATTGAATGCATCCCAGAGCCCAGGAACTTTTCTGGACAATGGTTGTTTAATGATGAATAAAAGAAATAAAAATCTTGCATTCAAGTTATTTCTATTTTAGTTCATCCAGAGTCATCCCTCTCTTTCTGTACCATTTACACAAACATTTAATGTCTGTTCTATATATTTATGTACCTGTGTAACTTGTCCATAATGGTCACTTTCCTGAAACTATAGTCATTTTTGTATATTCCCAGGGATTCTAAATATGTGTGGATCCTCAAAGTCACCACTAATTTGTGCCTAACGTTGGTTAACAATCTGCTTTTATTAGTTTGTCATCTCTCCATGTGTCTTCTCTTGCTATCATCAAAGCACATGTTTAAAGGGCTTAATCTTTTTTTTTTTCCTATTTTAAAGCAGCTTTTTAAGAAATATATACAAATGAGTTTCTTTAAAGTGTATTACCAGAGATTACGCTCAGCATAATTCTCCTTGACCTTGACTCCCACTTCAATTACAGAGCACTTTTGCTTTCTATTTTATACATCCCTCTACTGTTTGAAGTTTCACAAGCATGTATTGCTTTTTCTATTAAGGGAAAACAATAAAGATACTAAAATTTTGAGTAAGCTTCTAAGGGGATATGTCAAGCAAATATATCCTCAAAAAGGGTTTCCAAATATTAAATTTAATTTATATGAGTTATTGAGAGAACTTTAAGAAATTTAATTAAGTTTTTATTATGAAGAATAGAGATGATAAAAACATTTTCCCAACCACATCGCCTACATAATTAGAAATATTATGAAAGATAAAAGTGTTCATCCTCTAGAATAAATGGAATATTCTCATCCTTCAGCATGAAAATGTTAGTCCAAATAAATTATAGCAATCAAACACTTCAAGTACAAAATAAAATTTTTGAAGGATACCATTTAAACTGTAGGGAATAGACCTTACAATCTGACTGTAATTTCAAAAGGCCCTAAATCAGGTAGACAAATAGGACCAAAACATGATTCCTGATTTTATATTTCTATTCTAATTCTTATCTGTGTCATTGCCCCATTTTTGAGACATTTCTCAACCTTACCACATCAAGATTCCCAGTTCAAAGAATAAGGGTTGAGATAAGATGAAAACCATGGATGAAATTATCCATCTATGGGACTACTACTTTGACTATACTTTTCACTTCTTTATACTCACTGAACCCTCCAGAAATGCTTGCATATTTTGTTTTATATTTTTCTCCCACTGATGTACATCTTTGTTTTTTCCAAGTAGCTCTATAACACCTGTAAATGAGAATCTTTGAGAATATTTTTGTAACTCATTTCCTAGAGGAGTGCCACCTGATAGAGGATAAATTTATTTGTTAAAACTAGTATTAATTTAATGAATTTTTAACATGGATATTTAGTCAAGGGGCTGTCAGAAAAAAATAAATAAATGAAACAAGATGCCATTTAAGAAATGTTAATCTAGGACATAGAGTGCTATAATAGGAATGAATAAGATCTGACAGCATGTTTCCAATGCTTTTATATTTATCAGTCTGTTTATTTGGGGATATTCAAAAAGTGATTTGGTGGTTATAAAGCAAAGACAAATGTTATAGTAACCAGCTTTAAGGATGGTCCCAGTGATGCTCACCCCTTCGTGTTCATGCCTCTTGTCTCACCCTCCTGCACTGAATGGAGATAACCTGTGAAGCAAGTAGAAGATTGGTGAAATCATTGGAGTTTCGCCTTTCCATCTTGGATCATTTTCTCTGCATGAAACCAGCCACCATATCCTGAGAGCTCTCAAGCAGTCTTGTGGAGAGTTCTCTGTGGCAAGGAATAGATTCCTCCTGCCAGCAGCCAGCACAAACTAGTCAGGCATCTGGGCAAGTCCACTTAGAAATGATCCTCCAGCCACCATAAAATCTGAAGATGTCGGCAGCTCTGATCATCAACTTGACCACAACCTTATGAGAGGTCATGAGCTAGAACCTTCTAGATAAGCCACTGTCCAATCCTTATTCACAGAAGATTTATTTATTGTCTTAGACTGTTAGGTTAGAGGGGCAAAAAATTAAAATAACCTTTAATTTTTTTTCTTACAGGGAGGTCTGGTGTGCTGAGATTCATGGGGTCACAAAGAGTCAAACACGACTGAGTGACTGAATTGAACTGATAGTTAGAAAATATATTTAAAATCAGAAAAAATTCTGACACAGTCTAACTACTTCATATGAGGTTATAACCATGAGAACACTCTACAACAGGCATATTTAAATATATCTTGCTCCTGATCATTTTTTTATATTTTTAACAATGCCAAGAGTCAACAGAACAAGTCTTATTAGTGCAGAATTATGGAAACACACAAAAATAGTTTTATAGTTTTTTATTTAAACATACCATGAATATTTAACCCAAATGATGTTAAATTAAGATGTATCTTAATTCAACAATCCAAGTTTAACATAATTTAATTTAATAAGATGTCCTCAAAATTAAAAAAGCATGAACCATGAATATATGCACATAATTTATCTGAAAACAAAGTGATTCCTATTGCTAGTTATTGACCTGCTATAGTTAAGTGAAAGTCACTGAGTCATGTCCAACTCTTTGTGACCGATGGACTATATAGTCCATGGAATTCTCCAGGCCAAAATACCAGAGTGAGTAGCCTTTCCCTTCTCCAGGGGATCTTCCCATTCCAGGGATTGAACCCAGATCTCCTGCATTGCAGGTGGATTCTTTACCAGCTGAGCCACAGGGGAAGCCCTATAATACTGGAACGGGTAGCCTATCCATTCTCCAAGGGATCTTCCCAACCCAGGAATCTAACTGGTGCTTCCTGCTTTGCAGGTGGATTCTTTACCAACTCAGCTATCAGTTCAGTCCAGTTCAGTCGCTCAGTCGTGTCCGACTCTTTGCAAGCCCATGAACCGCAGCATGCCAGGCCTCCCTGTCCATCACCAACTCCTAGAATCCACCCAAACCCATGTCCATCGAGTTGGTGATGCCATCCAACCATCTCATCCTCTGTCATCCCCTTCTCCTCCCACCTTCAATCTTTCCCAGCATCAGGGTCTTTTCAAATGAGTCAGCTCTTCACATCCGGTGGCCAAAGTATTGGAGTTTCAACATCACTTCTTCCAATGAACACCCAGGACTGATCTCCTTTAGGATGGACTGGTTGGATCTCCTTGCAGTCCAAGGGACTCGCAAGTGTCTTTTCCAATACCACAGTTCAAAAACATCAATTTTTCAGTGCTCAGCTTTCTTTATAGCCCAACTCTCACATCCATACATGACCACTGGAAAAACCATAGCCTTGACTAGATGGAACTTTGTTGGCAAAGTAATGTCTTTGCTTCTTAATATGCTGTCTACGTTGGTCATAACTTTCCTTCCAAGGAGTAAGCTATCAGGGAAACCCTAAGTCTGTTTCTAAAATCTTTTTGTAAATGATGATTAAGATGCACAGCATTCAAAGGTAAGAATATCAATTAAATTGTCCTAAATAAATGTTCTAAAACGTCTCAGTTGTTCCAGATTAAAATTATAAACTGACATTGGAGTTTATTTCTGCCTCAAACTTTATACTGAAAAAGAAAACAGAAACTATAATAATTCATCCATCATCCTAATAATTGTACTTTATCATTCTTCTTATTGATTTATTCAAATAAGCTGCTGTCATTTTTCTTTCTAATATACACCTCACAGGCAATATATCTCTTCCATACTCTTCCCACTAAATGTAATATATCTCTCATAAAAGAAATATATTTTATGCCTTTTTTGAATAAATGTATTTTTAAGAGTTTTGAGGCCCACTGTTTCTGTGGTAGCGGTGGTAACCAGAATGAAATGCTAATCTCATCAAAAAGAAAGAAACCAAGAAGCCTGACTCAGAAACGGAATTCATTTCTCTTGGTCAGAATCATCAGGTCTCAACTGGGCACTCATCTCTCAACCAATACTAAGTGTTTTTGTTCTTTGGGTGTTAGGGAAATGTTAAGTACATTTCATGGGATTTAATTGTTCAAACTCTTCCTGGTTACAATAAAAGTAAGAGAAGATAATTAGCACTGCTTCCCTCATCTAACTCCCGTAATGTTGGAAAACAATCTGAGTATTCAGTTGGTAAAAAAGAATCTACTGAATAGATTTAATTCTCCTGAAGTAAAACTAAAAGCATATTTTTATATTTAGTTATTTCTAGATATATTCCCTGTAATACTCACTGCTTTTTTTTTTAAATCACACTTAGCTGTAAATCAAATAGATGTGGTTTTGCTACTCAGCAGTTACCTTGAATATATTTCTTAATCATTTATGTTACTTTCCCTATGGTGATTACATTTCTTAATCACAATTTGAATTATAATTATAATAATCATAATTCACAAATCTGAATTATGTTCAGATTTGAAATCAGTGTGTTTTAACATTAAAAAGATAATTGCTTCTCAGTTTTAGACAGAATGACTCTTCGGTTTGTTTATCTCTTGCTTCATATCAGTAGCTCTTGGTCTGATATGTGATCACTGACCCAAAAAGAACCAAAAGGAATAAGAAGCTAGATGTGAGGCAAAAGTACTGACATGATAATAGGAAGAGGGCAATCCTGGTAGAGAATCCAGAGCATCTTCAGAATAGGTTTGTCCAGGATATGTAAGGAAGTGGAAAGTTACGGCATCTTTTTTTAATTGATGTATAGTTGATTTGATTGGGGGCATGGAACTGAATCACTGTGATGTTAGTTCACAGTGTGTGAATAGTTTTCCTTGGAAATAAAGTAAGATCATTCTGTTGTTTTTGAAATTGCACTCAAGTACTGCATTTCAGATTCTTTCATTGACTTCAGGGCTGCTCCATTTCTTCTAAGGGGTTCTTGCCCACAGTCGTAGATATACTTATCCATTTTTAGTTCATTGATTCCTCAGATGTTAATGTTCCATCTTGCCATCTCCTGCTTGACCACATCCAATTTACCTTGATTCATAGACCTAACAATATTGTTCTATACTGTGTAGAATTTCACTTTTCAGCACCAGACATATCCACACTGAAGGTCATTTCTGCTTTGGCTCAGCCACTTCATTATTTGTGGAGCTGTTAGTAATCGCCGTCTGCTCTTCCCCAGTAGCATATTGAACACCATCCAACATGGCGGGGGGGAGGCACCTCATCTTCCAGCATCAGCATCATATCTTTTTACCTTTTCAAACAGTCCATAGGGTTCTTCAGGCAAGAATACTGGAGTGGGTTTCCATTTCTTTCTCCAGTGGGCCACATTTCATCAGAACTCTTCACTATGACTCATCCATCTTGGGTGGCCCTGCACAGAATGGCTCATAGCTTCAAGTCTATGCCAAGAAGGCTTATAGCTTCTAGTTTATCCAAGTCTATGCCCCAGTCACTGATGCTGAAGAAGAAGAAGTTGACTAGCTCTATAAAAACCTACAAACCTTCTAGAACTAACACCAGGAAAAAAAAAATGTCATTTTCATCAAAGGGGTTGAAATACTAAAGTAAGAAGTAGGAAGTAGATACCTGATGTAACAGGCAAGTTTAGCCTTCATTACAAATGAATTAGGGCAAGGCTAAAAGATTTTGGTCAAAAGAACACTCTGGTCACAGCAAACACCCTTTCCAATAACCCAAGGGATGAATCTCCAGATGGACACTATCAGATGGTCAATACTGAACTCAGATTGATTATGTTCTTTGCAGACAAAGATGAAGCTCTATATCATCAGTAAAAATAATCATTGAAGCTGACTGTGGCTCAGATCATGAGCTCCTTACTGAAATATTCAGGCTTAAATTGAAGAAAGTGGAGGAAACCATTAGGTCATTCAGATATGACCTAAATCAAATTCCTTATGATTATACATTGCAGGTGACAAATAGATTCAAGGGCTTACACATGGTAAACAGGACGTCTGAAGCACTATGGACTGAGACTTGTAACACTGTACAAGAGGCAGTGACCAAAACCTATTCAAGAAGGCAAAGCGGTTGTGTGAGGAGGCTTTACAAATAGCTGAGGGAAAAAAGAAAAATGAAAGGCAAAGGAGAAAGGGAAAGATATACTCAAATGAATACAGAGTTCCAGAGAAGAGCAAGGAGGCTATTCTTAAATGACCAGTGCAAAGAAATAGAGGAAACAGAAAACAAAAAATTCTGTAAAGCAATTATCCTTCAATAAAATAAATAAATAAATAAAAGGAATAGAGGAAAACAATAGAATGAGAAAGACTAGAGATCTCTTCAAGAAAATCGGAGATATCAAGGGAACGTTTCATACATGTATGGGTACGATAAAGGACAGAAATGGTAACGACCTAACAGAAGTAGAGGAGATTAAGAAGAGGCAGCAACAATACACAGAAGAACTATACAAGAAAAGTCTTAACGAACTGGATAACCAAGATGGTATGGTCACACACCTAGACATCCTGGAGTGTGAAGTCAAGTGGGCCTTCAGAACCATTACTATGAACAGAGCTATTGGAAGTAATGGAATTCCAGCTGAGCTATTTAAAATTCTAAAAGATGATGCTGTTAAAGTGTTGCACTCAATGTGTTCAGCAAATTAAAAAACTCAGCAGTGGCTGCGGACTGGAAAAGTTCAGTTTTCATTCCAATCTCAAAGAAGGGCAATGCCAAAGAATGTTCAAACTACAGTACAATTGCATTCGTTTCACATTCCTTCAAGCTAGGCTTTAGCAGTAAGTGAACCAAGAACTTACAGATGTATAAGCTGGGCTTTTAAGGAAGCAAAGGAACCAGAGATCAAATACCACCATTCAATGGAGAAAGCAAGGAAGTTCCAGAAAGACATCTACTTCTGCTTCATTAACTGGCTAAAGCCTTTGACTGTGTGGATTACAACAAACTGAAAAATTCTTAAAGAGATGGGAGTACCAGATCATTTTACCTTTCTCCTGAGAAACCTGTATGCAGGTAAAGAAGCAACAGTTAGATCTGGACATGAAACAAAACTGGGAACAGAGTATGACAAGGCTATATATTGTTACTCTGCTTATTTAACTTACATGCAGAATAAATCATGTGAAATGCTGGGCTGGCTGCATCACAAGCTGGAATCAGATTGCTGGGAGGAACATGAATAACCTTAGATATGCAGATGATACCACACTGTGACAGAAATTGAAGAGTAACTAAAGAGCCTCTTGATGAGGGAGAGAGAGGAGAGTGAAAAAGCTGGTTTGAAACTCAACAATCAGAAAACTATTGTGGCATCTGTTCCTATCACTTCATGCAAATATTAATAGAAGGGAAAAAAGTGGAAGCAAGGACACATTTTATTTTGAGGAGCTCCAAAATTACTGTGGATGGTGACTGCAGCCAGGAAATGTAAAGACACCTGCTTCTTAGAAGGAAAGCTATGAAAACCATAGACAGCATTTTAAAAATCAGAGACATCAGTCAGCTTACAAAGACATCACTTAGCTGAAAAAGTCAAAGCTGTGGTTTTTCCACCTGATATGAGAGTTGGACGATAAAGAAGGCTGAGCATTGAAGAACTGGTGCTTTCAAACTGTGGTGCTGAAGATGTTTGAGAGTCCTTTGGTCTACTGGGAGATCAAACCAGTCAATTCTAGATGAAATAAACCTGGATATTCATTGGAAGAATTGATGCTGAAGCTGAAGCTCCAATACTTTAGCCACCTCATGCGAAGAACCATTGAAAAAGACTCTGATTCCAGGAAAGATTCAAGGCAAAAGGAGAAGGGGCTGGCAGAGAATGCAATTGTTAGATATATCCCTGACTCAATGGATATGAATTTGAGCAAATTCTGGGAGACAGTGGAGGACATATTGAATATAGGTCCTTGTACTATATAGTAGGATCTTGTTTTTATCTATTTTATATAAAGTAGGGTGTTTCTGGGGGCTTCCCTGGTAGCTCAGCTGGTTAAGAATCTGCCTGCAATGTACGAGACCCCAGATCAGTTCCTGAGTGGAGAAGTTTCCCAGGAGAAGGGATAGGCTGTTGACTCCAATATTCTTGGGCTTCCTTGGTGGCTTAGCTGGTAAAGAATCTACCTGCAATGGGGGAAACCTGGGTTCAATCCCTGGATTGGAAAGATCACCACAGGAGGGCAGGGCAAAAAACTCCACTATTCTTGCCTGAAGAATCCCCATGAACAGGGGACCCTGACTAGCTGTGGTCCATGAGATCACAAAGAATTGGAAACAAATGAGTGACTAAGCACAGCACAGCAATGTGTATCTGTTAATCCAAAGCATCCTCCCACTTCCCCTTTTGATAACCATGTTTGTTTTCTCTTTCTTTGGGTCTATTTCTGTTTTGTATATTTGTATCATTTTTTAAAGTCCACAGATATGTGATATTATATGCTATTTGTCCTTCTCGTTCTGACTACTTCACTTAATGTGATAATTTCTAGCTCCATCCATGTTGCTACAAATAACATTATTTCATTTTTCATGTCTTAATTATATTACCTTATGGTAGGTACAGCATCTTCTTTATCTAGTAATTTTTCAACAGACACTTAGGTGCTTCTATGTCTTTATTTGAGTTTAGTTCAGACACTCAATCATCATGTTTGACTCTTTGCGACCTCATGAACTGCAGCACGCCAGGCCTCCCTGTCCATCATCAACTCCTGGAATTCACCCAAACTCATGTGCATCAAGTCAGTGATGCCATCCAGCCCTCTCATCCTCTGGCATCTCCTTCTCCTCCTGTCCCCCAATCCCTCCCAGTGTCAGGGTCTTTTCCAATAAGTCAACTCTTCACATAAGGTGGTCAAAGAATTGGAGTTTCAGCTTAAGAACAAGTTCTTCCAATGAACAACTAGGACTGATCTCTTTTAGGATGGACTGGTTGGATCTCCTTGAAGTCCAAGGGGCTCACAAAAGTCTTCTCCAACACCGCAGTTATAAAGCATCAATTCGTTGGCACTCAGCTTTCTTCACAGTCCAACTCTCACATCCATACATGAACACAGGAAAAAACAGAGCCTTGACTAGATGGACCTTTGTTGCAAATGTCTCTGCTTTTTAATATGCTATATAGGTTGGTCATAACTTTCTTGCCAAGGAAGAAGTATCTTTTAATTTCATGGCTGCAGTCACCACCTGCAGTGATTTTGGAGCTGAAAAAAAAAGTCTGACACTATTTCCACTGTTTCCCCATCTATATCCTGTGAAGTGATGGGAATGGATGACATGATCTTCGTTTTCTGAATGTTGATGTTTAAGCCAACATTTTCACTCTCCTCTGTCACTTAAATCAACAGGCTTTGGTGTCATCTGCATATCTGAGGTTATTGAGATTTCTCCCAGCAATCTTGATTCCAGCGTGTGCTTCTTCCAGCCCAGTATTTCACATGATGAACTCTCCATATAAGTTAAATAAGCAGGGTGACAATAGACAACCTTGACGTACTCCTTTTCTTATTTAGAACCAGTCTGTTGTTCCATGTCCAGTTCTAACTGTTGCTTCCTGACTGGCATATAGGTTTCTCAAGAGGCAGGTCACGTGGTCTGGTATTCTCATCTCACTCAGAATTTTCCACAGTTTATTGTGATCCACACAGCCAAAGGTTTTGGCATAAGTCAATAAAGCAGAAATAGATGTGTTTCTGGAACTCTCTTGCTTTTTCCATGATCCAGCAGATGTTGCCAATTTGATGCCTGGTTCCTCTGCCTTTTCTAAAACCAGCTTGAACATCTGGAACTTCACGGTCCATGTACTGCTAAAGCCTGGCTTGGAGAATTTTCAGCATTACTGTACTAGGGTGTGAGATGAGTGCAATTGTGCAGTAGTTTGAACATTCTTTGGCATTGCCTTTCTTAGGGATTAGAATGAAAACTGACCTTTTCCAGTCCTGTGGCCACTGCTGAGTTTTCCAAATTTGCTGGCATATTGAGTGCAGCACTTTCACAGCATCACCTTTCAGGGATTTGAAATAGTTCAACTGAAATTCCATCACCTCCACTAGTTTTGTTTGTAGTGATGCTTTCTAAGGACCACTTGACTTCACATTCTAAGATGTCTGGCTCTAGGTGAATGATCACACCATTGTGATTATCTGGTTCATGAAGATCTTTTTTATACAGTTCTTCTGTGTATTCTTGCCATCTCTTCTTAATAAATCTGTTTCTGTTAGGTCCATACCATTTCTGTCCTTTATCGAGCCCATCTTTGCATGAAATGTTCCATTGGTGTCTCTAATTTTCTTGAAGAGATCTCTAGTCTTTCCCATTCTGTTGTTTTCCTCTATTTCTTTGCATTGATAGTTGAGGAAGGCTTTCTTATCTCTCCTTGCTATTTGTTGGAACTCTATATTCAAATGGGAATATCTTTCCTTTTCTCCTTTGTTTTTCACTTCTCTTCTTTTCACAGCTATTTGTAAGGCCTCCTCAGACAGACATTTTGCTTTTTTGCATATCTTTTCCATGGGGATCGTCTTGATACCTGTCTCCTGTCCAGTGTCATAAACCTCCGCCCATAGTTCATCAGGTACTCTGTCTATCTGATCTACTCACTTAAATCCATATCTCACTTCCACTGTATAATCATAAGAGATTTAATTTAGGACATACCTGATGGTCTAGTGGTTTTCCCTACTTTCTTGAATTTAAGTCTGAATTTGGCAATAAGGAGTTCATGATCTGAGCTATAGAGAGTTCTCAGTCTTGTTTTTGCTGACTTTATAGAGCTTCTCTATCTTTGGCTGAAAAATATAATCAATCTGATTTCGGTGTTGACCATCTGGTGATGTTCATGTGTAGAGTTTTCTCTTGTGTTCTTGGAAGAGAGTGTTTGCTATGACCAGTGCATTCTCTTGGCAAAATTCTCTTAGCCTTTGCCCTGCTTCTTTCTGTACTCCAAGGTCAAATTTGCCTGTTACTCCAAGTGTTTCTTGACTTCCTATTTTTGCATTCCAGTCCCCTATAATGAAAAGATATCTTTTGGGGGTGTTAGTTCTAAGAGGTCTTATAGGTCTTAATAGAACCATTCACCTGGGGCTTCTTCAGCATTACTGGTTGGGGCATAGGCTTGGATCATCGTGATATTGAATGGATTGCCTTGGAAACGAACAGAGATCATTTTGTTGTTTTCGAGACTGCATCCAAATACTGCATTTTGGACTCTATTGTTGACCATGGTGGCTACTCCATTTCTTCTAGGGGATTCCTGCCCACAGCAGTAGATATAATGGTCATCTGAGTTAAATTCACCCATTCCAGTCCATTTTAGTTTGCTGATTCCTAGAATGTTGACATTCACTCTTGCATCTTCTGTTTGACCACTTCCAATTTGCCTTGATACATGGACCTAACATTCCAGCCATGCAGAGAGCGGACAGCCATGAGAGCATTCAGAGCACAGCCAAGAGGTGCTACCCCTGCACGAGACGAGGGGTGGCAGCTGGGAAGTGACCCCACGTCCAAGGAGCAGTGGCTGCATGGGTGCCAGGGGGCCTAGAGGAGCTATTCCACGTTCAAGGTCAGGAGGGGAGGTGGTGCACCTTGCTGGAGCAGCTGTGAAAAGATGCCCCACGTCCAAGGTGAGAGAAACTCAAGTAAGACAGTAGGTGTTGCAACAGGGCAGACACACTGAAACCATAATCACAGAAAATTAGTCAATCTAATCACACTAGGACCACAGCCTTGTCTAACTCAATGAAACTAACTCATGCCCTGTGGGGCCACCCAAGATGGGCGGGCATGGTGGAGAGGTCTGGCCCAATGTGGTCCACTGGAGAAGGGAATGGCAAATCACTTTAGTATTCTTGCCTTGAGAATTCCATAAACAGTATGAAAAGGCAAAACAATAGGATACTGAAAGAGGAACTCACCAGATCAGTAGGTGCCCAATATGCTACAGGAGATTAATGGAGAAATAACTCCAGAAAGAATGAAGGGATGGACTCAAAGCAAGAAAAATACCCAGCTGTGGATGTGACTGGTGATAGAAGCAAGGTCCGATTCTGTGAAGAGCAATATTGCATAGGAACCTGGAATGTCAGGTCCATGAATCAAGGCAAATTGAAAGTGGTCAAACAGGAAATGGCATGACTGAACATTGTCATTCTAGGAATCAGCAAACTAAAATGGACTGAAATGGGTGAATTTAACTCAGATGACCATTATATCTACTACTGTGGGCAGGAATCCCTTAGAAGAAATGGAGTGCCATCATGGTCAACAAAAGAGTCCTAAAGGCAGTACTTGTATGCAATTTGAAAAATGACAGAATGATCTCTGTTCGTTTCCAAGGCAAACCATTCAATACCACAGTAATCCAAGTCTGTGCCCCAATCAGTAATGTTGAAGAAGCTGAAGCTGAATGGTTCTATGAAGACCTAAAAGACGTTTTAGAACTAACACCCCAAAAAAAAGTCCTTGTCATTATGGGGGACTGGAATGCAAAAGTAGGAGGTCAAGAAACACCTAGAGTAACAGGCAAATTTGGCCTTGGAATGTGGACTGCAGCAGGACAAAGACTAATAAAGTTCTGCCGAAACAATGTACTGGTCATAGCAAACACCCTCTTCCAACAACACAAGAAGACTCTACACATGGATATCACCAGATGGTCAACACCAAAATCAGATTGATCATATTCTACGCAGCCAAAGATGGAAAAGCTCTATACAGTCAACAAAAACAAGACCAGGGGCTGACTATGGCTCAGATCATGAACTCCTTATTGCCAAATTCAGACTTAATTTGAAGAAAGTGGGGAAAACCGCTAGACCATTCAGGTATGACCTAAATCAAATCAACTGGTCATAGCAAACACCCTCTTCCAACAACACAAGAAGACTCTACACATGGATATCACCAGATGGTCAACACCAAAATCAGATTGATCATATTCTACGCAGCCAAAGATGGAAAAGCTCTATACAGTCAACAAAAACAAGACCAGGGGCTGACTATGGCTCAGATCATGAACTCCTTATTGCCAAATTCAGACTTAATTTGAAGAAAGTGGGGAAAACCGCTAGACCATTCAGGTATGACCTAAATCAAATCACTTATGATTATACAGTGGAAATGAGAAATAGCTTTAAGGGATTACATCTCATAGATAGAGTGCCTAATGAACTATGGGCGGAGCTTCATGACACTGTACAGGGGAAAGGGATCAAGACAATCTCCATGGAAAAGATATGCAAAAAAGCAAAACGACTGTCTGAGGAGGCCTTACAAATAGCTTTGAAAGGAAGAGAGGTGAAAAACAAAGGAGAAAAGGAAAGATATTCCCATTTGAATGCAGAGTTCCAACAAATAACAAGAAGAGATAAGAAAACCTTCCTCAGCTATCAATGCAAAGAAATAGAGGAAAACAACAGAATGGGAAGGACTAGAGATCTCTTCAAGAAAATTAGAGACACCAATGGAATATTTCATGCAAAGATGGGCTCAATAAAGGACAGAAATGGTATGGACCTAACAGAAGCAGATTTATTAAGAAGAGATGGCAAGAATACACAGAAGAACTACACAAAAAAGATCTTCATGACCCAGATAATCACAATGGTGTGATCACTCACCTACAGCCAGACATCCTGGAATGTGAAATCAAGTGGGCCTTAGAAAGCGTCACTACAAACAAAGCTAGTGGAGATGATGGAATTTCAGTTGAGCTATTTCAAATCCTGAAACGTGATGCTGTGAAAGTGCTGCACTCAATATATTAGCAAATTTGGAAAATTCAGCAGTGGCCACAGGACTGGAAAAGGTCAATTTTCATTTCAATCTCAAAGAAAGGCAATGCCAAAGAATGCTCAAACTACCACACAATTGCGCACGTCTCACGCCCTAGTAAAGTAATGATGAAAATTCTCCAAGCCAGGCTTCAGCAATACGTGGACTGTGAACTTCATGATGTTCAAGCTGGTTTTAGGAAAGACAGAGGAACCAAAAATTAAACTGCAAATATCTGCTGGATCATGGAAAAGGCAAGAGAGTTACAGAAAAACACCTATTTCTGCTTTATTGACTATGCCAAAGCCTTTGGCTGTGTGGATCACAATAAACTGTGGAAAATTCTGAAAGTGATGGGAATACCAGACCACCTGACCTGCCTCTTGAGAAATCTGTGTGCAGGTCAGGAAGCAACAGTTAGAACTGGACATGGAACAACAGAGTGGTTCCAAGTAGGAAATGGAGTATGTCAAGGCTGTGTGTTGTCACCTTGCTTATTTACCTTCTATGCAGAGTACCTCATGAGAGAACCTGGATTGGAAGAAGCACAAGCTGAAATCAAGATTTCCAGGAGAAATCTCAGTAACCTCAGATATGCAGATGACACCACCTTTATGGCAGAAAGTGAAGAGGAACTAAAAAGCCTCTTGGTGAAAATGAAAGAGGAGAGTGAAAAAGTTGGCTTAAAGCTCAACATTCAGAAAACGAAGATCATGGCATCCGGTCCCATCACTTCATGGGAAATAGATGGAGAAACAGTGGAAACAGTGTCAAACTTTATTTTGGGGGCCTCCAAAATCACTGCAGATGCTGACTGCAGCCATGAAATTGAAAGACGCTTACTTATTGGAGGAAAAGTTATGACCAAACTAGATCGCATGTTCAAAAGCAGAGACATTACTTTGCCAACAATGGTCCATCTAATCAAGGTTATGGCTTTTCCAGTGGTCATGTATGGATGTGAGAGTTGGACTGTGAAGAAAGCTGAGTGCCGAAAAATTGATGCTTTTGAACTGTGGTGCTGTAGAAGACTCTTGAGAGTCTCTTGGACTGCAAAGAGATCCAACCAGTCCATTCTGAAGGAGATCAGCCCTGGGATTTCTTTGGAGGAAATTATGCTAAAGCTGAAACTCCAGTACTTTGGCCACTTCATGTAAAGAGTGGACTCATTGGAAAAGATTCTGATGCTGGGAGGGATTGGGGACAGGAGGAGAAGGGGACGACCAGGGATGAGATGGCTGGATGGCATCACGGACTCGATGGATGTGAGTCTGAGTGAACTCCAGGAGTTGGTGATGGACAGGGAGGCCTGGCGTGCTACGATTCATGGGGTCACAAAGAATTTGACATGACTAAGCGATTAAACTGAACTGAACTGATGCAATATTGCTCTTTATAGCATCGGATCTTGCTTCTATCACCAGTCACATCCACAACTGGGTATTGTTTTTGCTTTGGCTCCATCTCTTCATCCTTTCTGGATTTATTTCTCCACTGATCTCCAGTAGCATATAGGGCACCTACTGACCTGGGGAGTTCCTCTTTCAGTAACCTATCATTTTGTCCTTTCATACTGTTTATGGGGTTCTCAAGGTAAGAATACTGAAGTAGTTTGCCATTCCCTTCTCCTGTGGACCACATTATGTCAGACATCTCTACCATGACCTGTCCATTTCGGGTGGCCCCACAGGGCATGGCTTAGTTTCATTGAGTTAGACAAAGCTATTGTCCCTGTGATCAGATTGGCTATTTTTCTGTATTATGGTTTCAGTGTATCTGCCCTCTGATGCCCTCCTGCAGCACCTACCCATCTTACTTGGGTTTTTCTTACCTTGGAAGTGGGGTATTTCTTTACAGCTGCTCCAGCAAAGTGCAGCCACTGCTCCTTACCTTGGACGAGGTCACCCCTCCTGACCTTGAATGTGGAGTAGCTCCTCTCCACCCTGTTGCGCCCTCGCAGCTGCCACTCCTTGGATGTCGGGCTGTTCCTCTCGACAGCCGCCTCTGACCTTGGGTGTGGGGTAGCTCCTCTCAGCTGCGCTTCTGTGTGGTCCGTCACATGCTGGTGTGATCACTCACCTAGAGCCAGCCATCCTGGAGTGAAGTCAAATAGGCCTTAGAAAGCATCACTGTGAACAAAGCTAGTGGAGGTGATGGAATTCCAGCTGAGCTATTTCAAGAACTAAAAGGTGATGCTATTAAGGTACTTCACTCAATATGCCAGCAAATTCGCAAACTTAGCAGTGGCCACAGGACTAAAAAAAGTCAGCTTTCATTCCAATCCCAAAGACAGACAATGCCAAGGAATGTTCAAACTCCCCCACAACTGCACTCATCTCACACACTAGTAAAGTAATACTCAAAATTCTCTAAGACAGGCTTCAAAAGTAAGTGAATCATGAACTTGCTGATGTTCAAGCTAGATTTAGAAAAGGCAGAGGAACCAGAAATCAAATTGTCAACATATGTAGATCATTGTAAAAGCAAGAGCATTCCAGAAAAACATCTGCTTCTGCTTCATTGACTATGCTAAATCCTTTGACTGTGGATCACAACAAACTGTGGAAAATTCTTAAAGAGATGGGAATCCCAAACCACCTTACCTGCCTCCTGAGAAATCTGTATGCAGGTCAAGAAGCAACAGTTAGAACCAGACATGGAACAATTGGCTGGTTCAAAATTGGGAAAGGAGTATGTCAAGGCTGTATATTTTCAACCTGCTTATAAATTTACATGCAGAGTACAATATGTGAAATGCCAGGCTGGATAAAACACAAGCTGGATCAAGACTGCCAGGGGAAATATCAATAACCTCAGACATGCAAATGACACTACCCTTATGGCAGAAAGTGAAGAGAACTGAAGAGTCTCTTGATGAAAGTGAAAGAGGAGAGTGAAAAAGCTAGCTTAACACTCAACATTCAAAAAACTAAGATCATGGCATCCAGTCCCATCATTTAATGGCAAAATGATGGGAAAACAATGAAAACAGTGACAGACATTATTTCTCTGGGCTGCAAAATTATTGCTGCCAAATAACTTAGATGTTGATAGCAGCCATGAAATTAAAAGACACTTGCTCCTTGGAAGAAAGACTATGACCAAACAAGACAGCATATTAAAAAGCAGAGACATTATTTTTCCAGCGTTCCATCTAGTCAAAGTTATGGATTTTCCAGTAGTCATACATGACCATAAGGAATATTGAGCACCAAAGAACTGATGCTTTTGAACTGTGGTGTTGAAGACTCTTGAGAGTCCCTTAGACTGTAAGGAGATCCAACCAGTCAATCCTAAAGGAAAGCAGTCCAGAATATCCATTGGAAGGACTGATGAATATTCAGTCCTTATGAAGCTGAAGCTCCAATAATTTCACCACCTGATGTAAAGAAGTGACTCATTGGAAAAGATCCTGATGCTGGGAAAGACTGAAGGCAGGGGGAGAAGGAAACAGCAGAGGATGAGATGGTTGGATGCCATCACTGACTTGATGGACATGAGTTTGAGCAAGCTCTGGGAGTTGATGATGGTCAGGGAGGCCTGGCATGCTGCAGTCCATGGGATCACAAACAATTGGACACTACCAAGCAACTGAACTGAACTGAACTGATCGGAGACTCACCCATACATCCGCTATCACTTTCCTTTTAACAATGACATTATTTACGTTAATACATAATATTATTCCCTTTGCTTTGTACAAAATTAATATTAAAACCATTCATATGAATATACTTTGCTGTGTTTTGGAGCTAATACTCACTTTGGTCCTTAAGTTATTTTTTTTAATGTCTTTTTGAGAAATTTGTGAATTCTTACTTTCAGGAGAAAATGCCTCAGAGATTAAATTCCCTTTTAAAAAATCAGATAACAAAATATAGCATACAAATTTGTTTTTGTTGTTACTAAACTATTTTTCCTCAATTGTAGTAAGGATCAAGTGGAATTTCAATAGCTTCTAACTTGCTTTAACTTAAATATCCCAAGTAATGAGTTGTTCATAAGAACAACTAAATATGTATGATAAAGTTTTAAGCAGAACAAAACCTTCACTTTCTATAGAATTTCTCATGTAAGAAGCATCAGAGGCCTTGTTCAGAGTTCAGATATTTGAGGTTAACTCTACAACATATTCTACTCATTTTTCCATTTAACAAACAGCCTGGTATGGCCTAAATTTATTTGGATTTTTTTAATATTTAGAATTTTTACTTTGTATTAAGGTATACCTGATTAATAAACAATGTTGTAATAGATTTCAGTGAACAGTAAAGGCACTCAACCATACATATACTTGTATCCATTCCCATCCAGGCTGCTCTATAACATATAGCAGAGTTGCATGTGTTACACAGTATGTCCTTATAGGTTATCCATTTTGAATATAGCAGTGAGTACATGTCTATCCCAAACTCCCTAACTGTCCCTCCTTCTATCCTTTCCCCTAGCAACCATAAGTTAATTCTTGAAGTCTGTGGGTCTGTTTCTGATTGGTACATAAGTTCATTTGCACCATTTCTTTTTAGATTCCACATATAAAGTATGTCATATGAGATTTCTCCTTCTATGACTTACTTTGCTAAGTATGATACTCTCTAGATCCATCCATATTCATGCAAATGATATTATTTCTTTCTTTTTAATGACTGAGTAATATTCCATTTTATATATGTACCATGATTTCTTTATCCATTCCTCTGTTGATGGACATTTAGGTTGCTTCCATGTCTTGACTATTGTAAACACCACTGAAATGAATATTAGGGTGCATGTATCTTTTTGGTTTATGCTTTTCTTCAGATAATGAATGAATGAGAATGAATCTCAGGAATGAGATTGTATGGTACTATGGTAGCTCTGGGCTTCTCTGATGGCTGAGATGGTAAGGCTTTCATCTGCAATGCAAGAGCCCTGGGTTTGACTGCTGGGTGGGGAAGATATCCTGGAGGAGATGGCTACCTACACCAGTACTCTTGCCTGAAGAATTCCATGGACAGAAGAGCATACTGAGCTACAGTCCATGGGATTGCAAAGAGTCAGATATGACTGGGTGACTAACACACATACACACACACACACACACACACAGAGTAGCTTTAAATTCACTATTTTAGGAACTGCCATATTGACTGTACCAATTGACATTCTCACCAACAGTTTAGGAGGGCTCCCTTCCCTCCATACCCTCTTCAGCATTTATCATTTATGCATCTCTTGATGGTAGCCATTCTGGCTGGTGTGAGGTGATACCTCACTATAGTCTTGACTTGCATTTCTATAATAATTAGTGATGCTGATCATCTTTTCATGTGCCTTTTGGCCCTCTGTATGTCTTCTTTCAGTTCAGTTCAGTTCAGTTCAGTTCAGTCACTCAGTCATGGCTGACTCTCTGCAACCCCATGAACTGCAGCAGGCTAGGCCTCCCTGTCCATCACCAACTCCCAGAGTCCACCCAAACTCATGTCTATTGAGTCAGTGATGCCATCCAACCATCTCATCTTCTGTCGTCCCTTTTTCCTCCTGCCCTCAGTCTTTCCCAGCATCAGGGTATTTTCCAATGAGTCAGCACTTCGCATCAGGTGGACAAAGTATTGGGGTTTCAGCTTCAACATCAGTCCTTCCAATGAACACTCAAGACTAATCTCCTTTAGGATGGACTGGTTGGATCTCCTTGCAGTCCAAGGGACTCTCAAGAGTCTTCTCCAACACCACAGATAAAAACCGTCAATCCTTCAGCACTCAGCTTTTTTTATAGTCTGACTCTCACATCTATACATGACCACTGGAAAAACCATAACCTTGACTAGATGGAGAGAAATGTTTATTTAGTCTTCTGCCTATTATTTGAGTGCTTGTAGAATTTGATGCTAAGTGTCATGAGCTGTTTGTAAATTTTGAGACTAATCCCTTATCAGTCACATTATTTGCAAATATTTTCTCCCAATCTATGGGTTGGTTTTGCTAATTTTTTTCTTTGCTTTAAAAAAAGCTTTTGTGTTTAAATAGGTCCCATTTGTTTATTTTTTTTTTTTTATTTCATCATTCTGGCAGAAGGATTGAAAAAGATATTGCTGTTACTTATGTAAGAGAGTATTCTGCCTATGTTTTCCTCTGGAAGTTTTATAGTGTTTAGTCTCACATTTAAGCCTTTAATCCATTTTGAGTTTATTTTTGTACATCAAGTTAAAGAATTATCTAATTTCATTTTTCAACATGTAGCTGTCCATTTTTCCCAGTACTATTTGTTGAAGAGACTACCTTTCCAGCATTGTGGAGTCTGGCCTCTTTTGTCATAGCTTAATTGACCGTAGGTACATAGGCTTAGTTTTGAGCTTTCTTTCCTGTTCCATTGACCTATATTTCTACTTTTGTACCACCTCAATACTGTTTTGATGACTATAGTTCTAAACTATAGTTTGAAGTCAGGGGACTAATTTCTCTAGTTCCATTTTTCTTTCTCAAGATGCTTTAGCTATTCAGGGTCTTTACTCTCTCCATACAAATTTTGAGATTTTTGTTTGTTTGCTTGTTTGTTTTAGTTCTGTGGAAAATGCCATTGATAATTTTATAGGAGTTG
This sequence comes from Madoqua kirkii, assembly GCA_006408675.1. Lineage (NCBI taxonomy): Eukaryota > Metazoa > Chordata > Mammalia > Artiodactyla > Bovidae > Madoqua > Madoqua kirkii. The sequence continues at coordinate 5,932 of SJYC01001442.1, read as the reverse complement.
CCTTGAATCTGTAGATTACCTTGGGTAGTATAGATATTTTGATAATAATTTGATTCCTCTGATCCATGAACATAGTGTGTCTTTCTATTTGTTGTGTCTTCTTTGATATCTTTCATCAGCATCTTATAGTTTTCAGAATATAGGTCTTTTGTCCCCTTAGATAGGCTTATTCTTATGTTTCTATTTTATATTTTGATGCAATGATAAATGGAATTGTTTCTTGAATTTTCTCTTCTGATCTTTCATAGTTAGTGTATAGAAATGCAACAGGTTTCTGTGTATTAATTTTGTAAACTGCAAATTTGCCAAATTCATTGATTTTAGTAATTTTCTGGTAGCATCTTTAGGATATTCTATGTATAGTGTCATGTCATCTGCAAACAGTGACAGTTTAACTTCCTCTTTTCCAATTTGGATTCCCTTTATTTCTTTTTATTTCTTTCTCTTCTCTCATTGCTGTAGGTAGGACTTTGAAAACTATGTTAAATAAAAATGGTGGTGTTTTGTTCTTGCGGTAAGAGGAAATGCTTTCAGGTTTTCACCATTGAGAATGATGCTAGCTGTAGTTATTTCATACCTGACCTTTATTATGTTGAGGTATGTTCCCTCTATGCTCCCTTTCTACAAAATTTTTAAGAAAAATATTTGCTGAATTTTGTCAAAAGCTTTTTCTGCATATATCAAGATGACTATACAGTTCTTATTCTTCAGTTTGTTGATGTGATTTATCACATTGATTGATTTGTTGATGTTGAAGAATCCTTGCATTCCTGAGCTGAATCCCACTTGATCATGATGCATTATCTTCTAATGTATTTCTGGATATGGATTGTTAGTATTTTGTTGAGAATTTTTGCATCTATGTTCATCAGTAATATAGTTCTGTAGTTTTATCTTTTTTGTGATATATTTGTCAGAGTTTGGTATCAGGGTGATGGTGGCCTCATTAAATGAGTTTGGAAGCTTTCCTTCCTCTAAAAATTTTTAGAACAGTTTCAGAAGGATAGGTGGTAACTCTTCTCTGAATGTTCGATAGAACTGGCCTGTGAAGCCATCAGGTCCTGGAATTTTGTTGGGAGGTTTTAAAATCACAATTTCCATTTCAGCACTTTTCATTGGTCTATTCATATTTTCTATTTATTCCTGATTCAGTCTTGGGAGACTGTACATTTCAAAGAGTTTGTCCATTTCTTCCAGGCTGTCCAATTTATTGGCATACAATTGCTCATAGTAATCTCTTATGATCCTTGGTATGTCTGTGGAGTCAGTAGTAGTGTATTCTTTTTCCATTCTATTGATCTGAGTCTTTTTCCTTTTTATCTTGATGAGTCTGGCTAAATGTTTATCAATTTTGTTTATCTTTCCAAAGAGCCAGCTTTCTGTTTCATTAATCTTTGTTATTGTTTTCATTGTCTCCTATTTATTTCTGCTTTAATCTTAATAATTTCTTTCCTTCTAAAATTTTAGATTTTGTGTGTTCTTTCTCTAATTGTTTTAGATGTAAGGATAGGTTGTTTATTTGAGATTTTTCTTATTTCTTCAGGTCAGCTTGTATTGTTATAACCTTTTCTCTTAATACTGTTTTTGCTGTATCTGATAGGTTTGGACCATTGTGTTTTCATTTTTATATGTCTCTAAGTATTCTTTTTCATTTTGTCTTTGATTTCTTCTGTGATTCATTGTTTAGTAGCATATTGTTTCCTGCCATGTGTTTGGGCTTTTTAGGGCCTTTTTTTTTTTTTTTTTTTAGTTTACCTTTAATCTCATAACTATGTAGTCATAAAAGATGCTTGATATAATTTCAAGCATCTTTTCTTTAAATTCTCTTAAATTTACCAAGGCTCACCTTGTGGCCCAGCATGTGGTCAATCCTGGAGAATATTCCATGTACACTTGAGAAGAATGTGTAATCTGCTCTTTTTTTTGATGGAATGCTCTATAAATATAAATTAAGTCCAACATGTCTGAAGTGATATTTAAGGCCTTGTTTCCTTATTAATTTTCTGTACAGATGATCTGTCCATTGATAAAAGTGGGCATTAAAGTCCCCCATTATTATTGTGCTGCTGTCAGTTTCTTTCTCTATGGTTGTTAGTATTTGCCTTACATGTTGAGGTGCTCCTGTATTGGGTCCATATATATTTATAATTGTTATATCTTCCTCTTATATTGAACATTTGATTATTATGTAGTGTTCTTGTTAGCCTCTTATAGCAGTCTTTATGTTAAAGTCTACTTTGTCTGATATGAGTATTATTACTCCAGCTTTCTTTTCATTTCTATCTGGGTGGAATACCTTTTCCCATCTCCTTACTTTCAGTCTGTAAGTGTCCCTAGGTCTTCAGTGGGTCTCTTCTAGACAATATATATATGGGTCTTATTTTTGTATACACTCAGCCTATGTCTTTTGGCTGGTACATTTAATCTATTTACATTTAAGGTAATTATTAATATGCATGATTCTATTACCATTATCTTCATTGTTTGGGGTTTATTTTTTGTAGGTTCTTTTCCTTCTCTTGTTTCTCCTGCCTAGAGAAGTTCCTCTAGCATTTGTTGTAAAGCTGGTTTAATGTTGCTGCATTCTCTTAACTTTTGTTTGCCTGTAAAAATTTTGATTTCTCCATCAAATCTTGATGATAGTCCTGCTGGGTAGATTGTTTTTGGTTGTAAGTTCTTCTCTTTTATGACTTTGAATATATTGTGCCATTCTTTCTGGCCTATACAGAGTTTCTCTTGAGAAATCAGCTGATAGCCTGATGAGAGCTCCCTTGTATGTTATTTGTCATTTTCCTTGTCATTTTTAATATTTTATCTTCATCTTTAATTTTTGTTGGTTTGATTACTATGTGTCTTGGTGTATTCTTTTTTGGTTTTATTCTGCCTGGGACTCTGTGCTTCCTAATTTGGTTGACTATTTCCTTTCCCATGAGGGAACTTCTCACCTATTAACTCTTCAAGTATTTTCTTGGGTTCTTTCTCTCTCCTCTTCTTCTGGGACCCCGATATAATGTGAATTTTGGTGCATTTAATGTTTCCCAGATGTCTCTTAGACTGTCTTCATTTCATTTTTTCCTATATTTTGTTTTGCTGCAGTGATTTCCACCTTTCTGTCTTCCAGGTGACTTATCTGTTCTTCTGCCTCAGTTATTCTGCTATTTATTTATTCTAGTATTTTTTATCTCTGTTTGATCATTCTTTAGTTCTTTTAGGTCTTTGGTAAACATTTTTTGCATCTTTTCCATTCTTTTTCTGAGATTTTGGATCATCTTCACTATTCTTATTCTGAATTCTTTTTCTGGAAGTTTGGCTATTGCCACTCATTTAGTTGCTCACCTGGAAATTTATCTTGTTCCTTCATGTGGGACATAATCCTATACCTTTTTGCTTTTATTAACTTTCTATGATTGTGGTTTCTGTTCTGGAGGCATGTTTTTGTTTGTTTGTTTTTATTTTTTTCCCCCAGAGTTTGTAATATGCTGTTTTCCTTTTTCTTGATTTTCAGAAGGCCTGTCTGAAGTGTTTCATCTTAGTAAACCTAAGTGAATGCTGAGGTGGCTTGGAACCACTCTGGTCTCTCTCTGGGGAGTTCTGAGGGCCTTGAACAGTGGCAGCAGAAGCTGTAGCACTCAGCCAGACATGCCAGCTGAGCACTGTTTGGGTTCATACCCTCTTGCCCTGACACTCAAGCCCACTGCCAGAAGTCCAACCCAGGGCCCCAGCCTCTGACACAGAGAGGGGCAGAGGAGGATAGAAGGAGTCCAAGTTGGAGCCAGGCAATACTGCAACTGTGTCAATTAGTATTTTGATATTTTTATATTTGAAAGCCTATTAGTAATATTTGTCAAGAGAATGGAATGTGCATTTATATGTCTTTGTGAATCTGCAGTGGAAAAAGACAACATATTGGGCAAGAATATTAAATTAAGAATTGTGGGGTGGCACTCCGCAGAAAGAGTAGAGGCAGTGAAACTTCCCTCAGCAAAGCCTAGGGGTCCCGAGGAGAGGTGAGCCTGCTGTCCACCAACCCAGCCCCTCGGCGAGCGAGAGACAATCAGACGTGACAGGGGTTCCGTCTAAGCAGTTCTGCTTTATTGTTGCAAACTCCCAGCTTATATAGACAAGCAGAGGGATTTAGGAGGGACTTTCCATAGTTGCACCAATCACATTAAAGGTCAAATCATTATGTGCCTTCAGTATAACAGGAGTCTATGGAGATCACACACTGTCTACATGCATGAAAATCAAGGAAGCCAATCAAAAAACTTTGACAAACAACATAAACCATGCCCTCATCTCTTCTGCCAGGCACCATCTTAGGTTTTCGACTGCAAAGCTAGCCCCTTTGTTTTTAAGATTTCCCATTTAGGGCCCCACAAAGAATCCTAATAGATTCTGAATTTTTATAAGACTGCAATTGCAAGTGATAAGAAAGTCCATAGATGAGAGAGCAAGATGAAAGAGGCCTTGGTCACAACTGCTGACTTGTAGAGAGAAAGAAAAACTAAGGTGAATACTGATAGGACACCACTCCATTAGAATCTTGGACATCATTTGAAAACTTAGTAACATTTTCTTACCAGTGAGTGAAAAGTAAGGAAAAAATCTTCCCCAGGCACCATCTTAGGTTTTCGACTGCAAAGCTAGCCCCTTTGTTTTTAAGATTTCCCATTTAGGGCCCCACAAAGAATCCTAATAGATTCTGAATTTTTATAAGACTGCAATTGCAAGTGATAAGAAAGTCCATAGATGAGAGAGCAAGATGAAAGAGGCCTTGGTCACAACTGCTGACTTGTAGAGAGAAAGAAAAACTAAGGTGAATACTGATAGGACACCACTCCATTAGAATCTTGGACATCATCTGAAAACTTAGTAACATTTTCTTACCAGTGAGTGAAGAGTAAGGAAAAAATAAAGGAATGAAGACAAAATATACCCCTCTTAAAAAGTTTGGCTAAGAGAAGATTGAAAAGTCAGAAACTGAAAGAAAATAAATGTAATTGGAGGTTTTGTCCTGTTTCACTTTGTATTGTCTCAGAATGCAGTGTCATTGTGACCCTGGCCTATAACACAATGGGAGCTGCAATAAAGAAAATAGTCTGAACATGTTTGTAAAAGTGAAAATGTGTTTAAATGAAGTGTTTTTAATTAATATTTTAATTATATACAAAAATATTGACAGTATGAAACATGCAGAATTGTGAGATGAGTGTGATTACATCTCAACATTTAATGTCACATAAACTCGAGAATATTTTCAATAGCACTTAAAACTTCAAAGCTAACACCATTATTCAAATTGACTTTAATGGCTCATAACAAAATGCTTGATTATTTTCTCTGCTTTCACCCAGGATATGTAAGAATATTAAATAAAATCAAGCATAAACTATCTTTAGGAAAAGAAACTTCATCTGGCCTATAATAGTGTCATATTAGATGGGTTAACAACCATAGTATAGCTTAAATATAAACTCTGGATTTGGATGTTGAAAAAGAATAACTTGCTGGACTAGCCTCTAAGTGACTAGAACTTTTTACACTGCTGACTTAACAAATGGGTGAACCAAAAGCCAATTACAGTTTGAAAACATCCTCAGTCTTTTGGATGAAACGTATGCCAAGACTGTTCACGTCAATAATTGCTAATGTTAAATTAAAGCTGGTCTCAAGTTAATCAGGGGGTCTGTTTTATCACTGTTATCTTTAGTTGCCAAATTTATCAAAGTTCAATATTATATGTGTTAGATTAAATAATTATCTTCCATTAATTACTAAGTATTTACCATTTTATAAGCATTTAGTAACCACTATCTTATGAAGTAAGATTCACTGATGGCATTGGATTATGTCACTAGATATATTATTTTCCCTGATCATGATTCTATTACTATTCTCTTTCAAAATCAGGTATTGTAGCAATTAAAAAAAA
>SJYC01001440.1:0-12105 GCA_006408675.1 Madoqua kirkii | reverse complement strand
TCTTCAAATAAGTTGAAATAAACTGGATGATCAACTGAATTTATCCTGGGTTGCCTAAAGAGTTAACATATGTAAATTAATTGGCCATCAGTAATAACAAGTAAAAGAATTATTACTAGGGTTTTGATACTGTTTCCATGTTTTCTCTTTCAAAACTCTTTGTGACTTAACTTTTAATACAAGCATCAATTGCACAGATGTCTTCTTAAAAATAGAAATGGAAAAGTAAATAAATCTTTATGCTTTGATAAAAAAGAGATATCTGATAAGTGACTTTTTGTGTCTGCTAAAGAAATAAAACCTGGCTGATATCATTATCATCTTACAGAAAAATGCAAGATGTAAAAAATTCTGTTCATAAACACAATGTAATGTCTATGTTTAGTCACTGAATTGCACATTTATTTCAAAATAATTGGCAATGAATTTTTTTCTAATGCAACCTCAGATTTTATACACTATGCCTTAGACAGACTATAAGGATTACCACAAAATGGAGGAAAATATCTAGCTTGACAGAGAGCATCCAGAATAAACAAAGAAATAGAACTAATAGAAAACATAAATAATGTCTGAAACGAAGAAAACTATAAAGCTTAGAGATGAGAGAAAACATTGAATCAATATAAGGAAAATAAGAAAGAAAAAAAAACATTAAACATTAGAAATATATGATACATACATTCTAATTTTAAAAGTTCAGTAAAAAGTTTGAAAGTGCAGGAAAGGAAAATTTTGCAGAAAAATGAAAAAAGGAAGAGAGACTATAGAAAAAGTGAAAATAGAAGTTGAAAATCAATCTAGGAGAATTAGAAATAATTTGTCCAAATGTACGCCCATAGAGCCACTGACCATCTCACTTGAAACGATTAGTAGCACAGAAAACAAAGATATGACACCAAAAGCTGAGTCCCCCAGGTCTGAAGGTGTCCAATATGCTACCAAGGAAGAGCACAGAAGAGTTCTAATAGCTCCAAGTGAGATTGTTAGATAGCATCACCAACTCAATGGACATGAATTTCAATAAGCTCTGGAAAACAGTGGTGGACAGAGAAGCCTGGAATTTTGAAGTCTGTGGGGTCACAAAGAGTTGGACAAGACTTAGTGACTAGACAATAATATTTGAGTTGATTAAAGAAGCTGATTATGGAGTGGTAAAGCATTATTTTTAACTTAATTTTTATTGAAGGATAATTTCTTTACAGAATTTTTCTGTTTGCTGTCAAACCTCAACATGAATCAGCCATAGGTATAAATATATCCCCTTCCTTTTGAAACTCCCTCCCATCTGCCTCCCCATTCCAACCTTCTAGGTTGATACAGATCCCCTGTTTGAGTTTCCTGAGTCATACAGCAAATTCTCGTTGGCTATCTATTTTACATATGGTAATGAAGTTTCCATGTTACTCTTTCCCTACATTTCACCCTCTCCTCCCCTCTCCCCATGTCCATAAGCCTATTCTCTCTGTCTGTTTCTCCATTGTTGTGCTGGAAACAAATTCTTCCTGGTAACATTTTTCTAGATTTGTATATATGCATTCGAATATTGCATTTATCTTTCTCTTTCTGACTCATCTCACTCTATATAATAGATCTAGGTTCATCCACCTCATTAGAACTGACTCGAATGCATTCCTTTTAACATCTCAGTAATATTCCATTGTGTACATGTACCACTACTTCTTTATCCATTCATCTGTCGATGGACATTTAGGTTGCATCCGTGCTCTAGCTATTGTAAATAGTGCTGCAGTGAGCAATAGGATACATGTGTCTCTTTGACCTTTTGTTTCCTCCAGGTATATGCCTAAGAGTGGGATTGCTGGGTCATATGGTGGTTTTATTCCTAGCTTTTTAAGGAGTGCAAGAGTGTTCCCTTTTCTCCACACCCTCTCCAGCATTTATTGTTTGTAGGCTTTTTGTTGAGGGCCATTCTGACTGGTGTGAGGTGATATCTCATTGTGGTTTTGATTTGCATTTCTCTAATAATGGGTGATGTTGAGCATCTTTTCATGTGTGTGTTAACCATCTGTATGTCTTCTCTGGAGAAATGTCTGTTTAGGTCATTTTCCCACTTTTTGATTGGATTGTTTGCTTTTCTGGTATTGAGTTATATAAGCTGCTTGTATATTTTGGAAATTAATCCTTTGTCAGTTTCATTTGCTATTATTTTCTCCCATTCTAAGGGCTGTCTTTTCACCTTGCTTCTAGTTTCCTTTACTGTCTGAAAGCTTTTAAGTTTAATCAAGTCCCACTTGCTTACTTTTGTTTTTATTTAAATTACTCTGGGAGGTGGGTCATAGGGGATCTTGTTTTGATTTATGTCTTCGAGTGTTCTGCCTATGTTTTCTTCTAACAGTTTTATAGTTTCTGGTCTTGGTAGGTTTTTAATCCATTTTGAGTTTATCTTTTTGTATGGTGTTAAGAAGTGTTCTAATTTCATTCTTTTACATGTAACTGTCCAGTTTTCCCAGCACCATTTATTGAAGAGGCTGTCTTTGTCCCGCTGTATATTCTTGCCTCCTTTCTCAAAAATAAGGTACTCATAGGTGCATGAGTTTATTTCTGGGCTTTCTGTCTTGTTCCATTGGTCTACACTTCTGTATTATTTTTATTAAATGTAATGCTGATATTGTTTTAAAATATCTTTTCTGTTAATTATGAGTATTGAAATGTTTATACACAAAATAAAGCAATATCTATTGTGCTGTCAAATATTCTCACAAAGAGGAAGAGAGAGATGAAAGGAGACTAGCAAACATTGATAACTGAGTTGGGTGATAACTCAATAATTGAGTTATTGGCATGAGGATGGTTATTATGTTACCCTTTTTAATTTTGCATATATTCAAAAACTGTGCCTGATAAATGTTAATGGATATATGATGCAAGAAAATACACAGAAATAATTTTCATAACTTGCAAGTGCTCACCATGTCCCCAGTAAAATGAATTAGGAAAGCCTCCCACCTGGTCATTTTATTTTAAAACATCCTGCTAGAGATAAAAAGATCCTAAAAGTGGAAAAGAGAGAGGGAGGGAAGAATTGAAAAGAAAGAAATAAAGAAAAAGAACTATGAGTCCTGTAGGATAGAGTGATAGGCAAATCTCACTATGTGTGTTTGCAAACAGTATATAGATAATCAAAAGAGCAACCAAATCCATTCAAATATAAATTTTCAGAATTTCTAGTCCAGAGAATCTAATCAAATTCCTCTTACATGTAAGTGAGGAAATAATTATTTGAAGACTACAGAGCCAGCTTGGGGGCCAACACTGGAATACAGCTCCCAAATGAACAGAAAACAGGTGAATGTACTTAGCAGTAACTAAGAGCACTGGCGGAGAACACAAATAAATCACACCTAGACACCATCAGTTCAGTTCAGTCGCTCAGTCATGTCCAACTCTTTGTGACCCCATGGACTGCAGCACACCAGGCTTCCCTGTCCATCACCAATTTCCGGAGCTTGCTCAAATTCATGTCCATCGAGTCAGTGATGCCATCCAACCAGCTCATTCTCTGTCATCCCTTTCTCCTGCCTTCAATCCTTCTCAGCATCAGGGACTTTTCCAGTCAGTCAGTTCCTAGCATCAGGTGCCCAAACTATTGGAGTTTCAAGTTTGATGTCAGTCCTTCCAAAGAATATTCAGGACTGATTAGCTTTAGGATTGACTGGTTGCATCTCCTTGCAGTCCAAGGGACTCTCAAGAGTCTTCTCCAACACCACAGTTCAGAAGTATCAGTTCTTTAATGCTCAGCTTTCTTACTGGTCCAATTCTCACATCCATACATGACTACTGGAAAAACCATACCTTTCACTAGACAGACCTTTGTCAGTAAAGTAATATCTCTGCTTTTTAATATGTTGTCTAGGTTAGCCATAGCTTTTCTTCCAAGGAGCAAGTGTCTTTTAATTTCATGGCTGCAGTCACCATCTGCAGTGATTTTGGAGGCCCCCAAAATAAAGTCTCACTGTTTCCATTGTTTCCACGTCTATTTGCCATGAAGTGATGGACCAGTAGGCATGATCCTAGTATGCTGAATGTTGAGCTTTAAGCCAACTTTTCCACTCTTATCTTTTACTGTCATCAAGAGGTTCTTTAGTCTTCACTTTCTTCCATAAGGGTGGTGTCATCTGCATATCTGAGGTTACTGATATTTCTCCTGACAATCTTGATTCCAGCTTGTGCTTCATCCAGCCCTACATTTCACATGATGTACTCTACATATAAGTTATATAAGCAGGGTCCCATCTTGAAGGAGACATTCCTGAGGGTGGGGTGAAGACTGATGTATTAGAGCCTTGCATCCTGGGTACCTGAGAGGAAGGACTGTAGGGCATGTGGGCATAGAAGAGGCAAAATGTGTAAACAGAGCGTCAAGGGGAGAAGAAGGTAGTCTCTTAGAGGAGTCATCCCCTGGAACCTCTCAGGTGTGGAGAGAGAAGTAAGGATGAGGTGCACATTAATGGTGTAATTAAATAAGAGGATCATCGCTCCATCTATGGAAAAGCCATGTCTATACAAGGCAACAAAAGTGAGTACAGAAGGAAATATAAAGCAACAAAACCTAAGTCCTCTCCCACTCACTCCTGCAGAGAAACACATCATTGCTGGTCAGAAAAGGATAAAACTCTTTGTGACCCCATAAAAAATGGCTAGGTTGTATCTATACAAACCACAATGAGAAGCAAATAGAAAGTGAAACTCAGAGGCAAACATGTGGCCTAGTATCTTAGTGTGAATTAAGCATAATTAAGCAAACACTTGAGAATAAGAAAGCATATCTTGAGTCAAAATTTAGAAATCTCACAATAGAAATGAACATAAAGAAACATGAAATAAGACCTATATGAAGAGAGAAAGAAAGGGAGAGAGAGGAAGGATGGTAGGAAGCAACGAGAGAGAGAGCAAGAAAAAGAGACATAAGGGAGGAAGAAAGGAAAAAAATCACTTCAAAAATGAAGAATAAATAATGAGAATTGATATTATCAAAAGTATAATAAGGGACACTGAGAAGAAGAATGAAAATAGCTAAGAAATGCAACATACAAAAGAAAAATGGTAAAATTTACTGTCCTAAAGCACAGCAAATGATATGCCATATAATGCTGTGTTAAGTGCATGTTGTTTTTATCGAATGTCGCACTCAGAATAAACCTAGGATATCTTCTACCAACATAAAGGTTTTCTTTTGTGAAATGTGTTAGAAACAGTGCCTAAAACCTGAGAAACTTATTGAGTCAAGGTTTAGGAAGGAGGAAAACATTTGAGTACTATAATTCTGTTTTTTAGTTACATTATTTAAAATGAGATGTTTGTTACATAGTTATGTGTCAGATTAATACAGTAACCTCTTGTGTTATCATTGCTAATGAGATATTTTGCTTTAAGATAAATGCAAGTACTTCATCTTTTACTGCTATGCTGAGGTATGATTTACCTACATGAAAACCTATCCATTGTTGTCCTCTTCTTAAATATAGATTTTGATGCAAGTAAATTAACAGCAATTAAGTTTTTTACCAGGTCACATTTTTCAGACTTAGTTTTCTGATCTTTTATAGACAAAATTTATTCGGTTAACCACTCATTGAATTTCCCCTACTTCCTGACATCTTATCCAAACCAGAGCAAAGCCACACTTCCTTAAACTGTCTCCAAAATCATTCAACCAAAAACCAAGTTTTGTTACAGGACTACTGAGACATCCCACATTTCCCCATGGTGCTCATTCTCATTGTGACAAGTAATAAACCCAAGTTGTTTAATTATAAGTTTGTTCCTACTAGTCTTTGACTGGAGGGCATAAATGGATGCTAACTTTTGAAATACCTAATTTCTGGTTCCAACACAAAAACAAACACCAAAAACTAACTTGTATATTGTGTTGTACTTTGTAAATGCTAAAAAAAAAAAAAGAGAGAGAGAGAGAGAGAGATTCAAATGTTTTTATTATTTTCAAAGTTAAAACTGTTATGCTTAAAACAGATTCTAAAATATAGTACAACCCTTCTAGTTGAGGCCCCCATTAGCTATCCTCTAGAATATTGAAAAGACTACCTAACAAATAGTATGGACTATTTTTTTTGTTTCAGTGCACTAAACAGTTGTGCACTATATACCTTTTTAACTCGTGGTCTGACCAGTGTCTTCTTGACTGTTTCACGTGCAGTTAATCTTCAGTTACAGCATTGGTTTGGTTTCATTTCTTGAAGCCAGTTATTGGAACTGTGACCGTTTATGTCATGGCTGTATTCTGGTCATCATCACTTCTTTCACCTGGTGGAAGTTCAGTATCTATAAGTATCTATTTGTCCTTTGTTGTTATTCAGTTGCTAAATCATGTCCAACTGCTTGTGACCCCATAAACTGCAGCATGTCAGGCTTCCCTGTCCTTCATATCTCCTAGGGGCCTCAAACTCATATCCATTGAGTCAGTGATGCCATCCAACCATCTCATGCTTTGTCACCTCCTTCTCATCTAACCCTCAGTCTTTCCTAGCATCTTGGTCTTTTCCAGTGAGTCAGCTGTTTGCATCCAGGTGGCCAAAATTTTGGAGCTTCAGCTTCAGCATTAGTACTTCCAATGAATATTCAGGGTTGATTGCCTTTAGGATTGACTGGTTTGATCTCCTTGCTGTCCAAGGAACTCTCAAGAGTCTTCTCCAACACCACAGTTCAAAAGCATCAATTTTTCAGCTTTCAGCCATTTTTATGATCCAGCTCTCATATCTGTACATGACTACTGGAAAAACCATACTTTTGACTAGATGGACCTTTGTCGGCAAAGTGATGTCTCTGCTTTTTAATATGCCATTGAGATTTGCATAGCTTTTCTCCAAGGAACAAGTGTCTTTTAATTTTGTGGCTGAAGTCACTATCCACAGTGATTTTGGAGCTGAAGAAAATAAAGTCTGTCACAGTTTTCACTTTTTCCCCATCTATTTGCCATGAAGTGTTGGGACCAGATGCCATGATCTTAGTTTTATAAATGTTGTGTTTCAAGCCAGCTTTATTACTCTCCTCTTTCACCTTCATCAAGAGGCTCTTTAGTTTCTCTTCACTTTCTGTCATTAAAGTGGTATCATCAGCATAATGGAGGTCATTGATATTTCTTCGAGCAATGTTGATTCCAGCTTTTGCTTCATCCAGCCCAGAATTTTGTATGATGCACTCTGCATATAAGTTAAATAAGAGGAGTAAAAATATACAGCCTTGTTATACTCCTTTCCCAGTTTTGAACACTCCATTGTTCCATGTAAGGTTCTAACTGTTGCTTCTATTCTTGGATACGGGTTTCTGAGGAGACAGGTAAGGTGGTTTGGTATTTCCATGTCTTTAAGAATATTCCATGGCTTGTTGTGATCCACATAGTCAAAGTCTTTAGCACAGTCACTGAAGCAGAAGTAGATGTTTTCTGGAATTCTCTTGCTTTTCCTTTGATTCAGCAGATGATGGTATTTTGATATCTGGATGCTCTGCCATTTCTAAATACAGCTTGTACATGTGGAATTTCTCGGTTCAAGTACATTTGAAACCTTATTTGAAGGATTTTGAATATAATCGTGCTAGCATGGGAAATGAGTGAAATTGTATATAATTTGAACATTCTTTGGCATTGCCTTTCTTTGGAACATCAGTTCAGTTCAGTGACTCAGTCGTGTCCAACTCTTTGTGACCCCATGAATCACAGCACGCCAGGCCTCCCTGTCCATCACCAACTCCCGGAGTTTATCCAAACTCATGTCCATTGAGTCAGTGATGCCATCCAACCATCTCATCCTCTGTCCTTCCCTTCTCCTCCTGCTCTCAATCTTTCCCATCATCAGGGTATTTTCGAACGAGCCCGCTCTTTGATTCAGGTGGCCAAAGTATTGGAGTTTCAGTTTCAACATCAGTCTTTCCAATGAACACCCAGGACTGATATCATTTAGGATGGACTGGTTGGATTTCCTTGCAGTCCAAGGGACTCTCAAGAGTCTTCTCCAACACCGCAGTTCAAAACATCACTTCTTCTGCACTCAGCTTTCTTTATAGTCCAACTGTTACATCCATACATGACTATTGGAAAAAACATAGCCTTGACTAGACAGACCTTTGTTGACAAAGTAATGTCTCTGCTTTTTAATATGCTGTCTAGGTTGGTCATAACTTTCCTTCCAAGGAGTAACCGTCTTAATTTCACGGTTACAATCACCATCTGCAGTGATTTTGGAGACCCTCAAAATAAAGTCAGCCACTGTTTCCACTGTTGCTCCATCTATTTGCCATCAAGTGATGGAACTGGATGCCATGATCTTCATTTTCTGAATGTTGACCTTTAAGCCAACTTTTTCATTCTCCTCTTTCACTTTCAGCAGGAGGCTCTTTAGTCCTTCACTTTCTGTCATTAGGGTAGCATCATCTGCATATATGAGGTTGTTGATATTTCTCCCAGCAATCTTGATTCCAGCTGTGCTTCCTCCAGCCCAGCATTTCTCATGATGTACTCTGCATATAAGTTAAATAAGCAGGGTGACAACATATAGCCTTGATGTACTCCTTTTCCTATTTGGAATTTTGGGAAATAAAATTATCAACATTCAGTATCTATAAGACAGCTCATAGGGTATGGCTAAGAATATTTTTTTCATAACCCATAAGAAGAAACTAAAGGTCTTTAACTATGCTTGATAGTTAAACTATTATTATTGGCATCCTGTGCCTCTTTTCCCCTCTGCATGTTCTCAGCTCTCTGATGAAATGTATTCTTTGGCTAAAATTTTTCTGCAGACTAAAGACAAGTAGAGGACATGGAGGACAAGGCCCATAGGGTCCTGCTCTGTTTCATTCCTACCACAGAAATTTTGTATACCTCTTTGCTCTGCTTCAACTTCTCTTCCCCAAATATCTCCAATATTCCTTTTTTTTTTGCCTCTGGGGCATCTTTGCCTGAGTGTGAGTTTCATGTTTGGGCTTGCCCTGTGGCTCAGCTGTTAAAGAATCCACCTGCAATGCGGGAAACCTGAGTTCAATCCCTGGGTTGGGAAAATCCTCTGAAGAAGGGAAAGACTACCCACTCTAGCATTCCTGCCTAGAGAATCTATGACAGCAGGAGTCTTTTTAGTTTGGTTGGTTGGTTTGTTCATTGCTAACCCTCCATTTGTAGACGTGGTTGACATGATATATCCTCTCAGTAAGTAGTTTTGAATGACTGGAACACTGGTGTGCTCAAGGCCTTAAGTTTAGTGGGGAAAAGGAATCAATAAAAGATAGATTAGAGCAAAGAGAGGAGAAAGCAAGTCATACAAGTAATGAGTAGGAAAAGTCTTGTGAAGGTTTGGATAGACAAAGCATTTACAATGTGACAAGTAGTCAAGATTTTGATGTCAGATCATGCATTTAAACTCTTGACAGTCCTTTGGACAGCAAGATGAAATCAGTCAATCCTAAAGGAAATCAACCTTGAATATTCATTTTAAAGACTGATGCTGAAATTTGACCATCATGTTACAAAGCCTGATAAAAGCAAGAAGGAACAAAAATTGAAAATAATTCTATGTGGATTTAGGCATAAATGTGGGTTATTTTAAGATGTGGGAGACTTGACAAGAAGGAAGGCAGCAGAGATGGACCATGGCTGAAGATAATAAGATAAAGTGTTCTGCCTTAATGGAGTCATCATTCTATCTGGAGAGGCAAAGCCAGAAATCACAGTAAAGAACAATATCATCAGAGGAGCAAGAGAGTTCAGTCAGAAGAGATAAATTTTAAATGGTTTCATCAAATTTCTGACATTTGAGACAGAGCTTGGAAAATACACTCACAGTTTTTATACCTTTTTACTCTTAGAGTTTTCATCTAAGAATAAAGTTCAGGAAAAACCCACTAACTTATGCTTCTGAGTTTTGTAGACCCAGCAGCAGAACTAAACTATTGAAAAAAAAATTATTAAGGTGCAAGCAAAAGCAACTCTACAGAAGCAGACTGTAAACCTATGATCTTGATGGTTTTTAACAAGTTCCAGAGTGGATATGCTACACAGAAGGAAATTCCAGAACACAAAACAAACTAAATTGACCCAAGGAAAGGGTATTCTGGTGCAGTGTTATGATGGAATATATTACTTAAATATAATTCATGTGTCTTAGTAGGGAAATTTGCCTGTGGAAGTGGTGTTATAGTCTTAATTCTACTATTTAGATTGATTTCATTTTTTTCTGAAGAGTGGTATTGGGTCTTGACCCAATACGTAAATGGTGAACTTCCAGATATCAAACTGGTTTTAGACAAGGCAAAGGAAACAGAGATCAAATTACCAACATCTGCTAGATCATCAAAAAACAAGGGCATTCCAGAAAAAAAAACATCTATATCTGCTTTATTGACTATGCCAAAGCCTTTGACTGTGTGGATCACAATAAACTGTGGAAAATTCTGAAAGAGATAGGAATACTGGACCACCTAACCTGTCTCTTAAGAAATCAGTATGCAGCTCAAGAAGCAACAGTTAGAAATGGACGTGAAACAACAGACTGGTTCCAAATAGGAAAAGGAGTATGTCAAGGTTGTATGTTGTCACCCTGCTTATTTAACTTGTATGCAGAGTACATCATGAGAAACGCTGGGCTGAAGGAAGCACACACCAGAATCAAGATTGCCAGGAGAAATATCAGTAACCTCATATATGCAGATGATGCCACTCTTATGACAGAAAGCAAAGAACTAAAGAGCCTCTTTATGAAAGTGAAAGAAGAGAGTGAAAAGGTTGTTTTAAAGCTCAACATTCAGAAAACTAGGATCATGGCATCCAGTTCCATCACTTCATGAAAATAGACAGGGCAACAGTGAAAACAGTGGCAGACTTTATTTTGGGGGGGACTCCAAAATCACTGCAGATGGTGACTGCAGCCAGGAAATTAAAAGACACTTGTTCCTTGGGGAAAAAAGCTATAACTAACCTAGACAGCATATTAAAAAGCAGAGATATTAGTTTCTCAACAAAGGTCCATCTAGTCAATGCTATGGTTTTTCCAGTAGTCATGTATGGATGTGAGAGTTAGACTATAAAGAAAGCCAAGCACCAAAGAATTGATGCTTTGAACTGTGGTGTTGGAGAAGACTCTTAAGAGTCCTTTGGAGTGCAAGGAGATCCAACTATCCTTGAGTGTTCATTGGAAGGGCTGATATTGAAGCTGAAGCTACAGTACTTTGGCCACGTAATTCGAAGAGCTGCTTCACTGGAAAAGACCCTGATGCTGGGTAAGTTTGAAGGTGGAAGGAGAAGGGGATGACAGAGGATGAGATGGTAGGATGGCATCACCTAATCAATGGACATGGGTTTGGGTATATTCCAGGAGTTGGTGGTGGACAGGGAAGCCTGGCATGCTGCAGTCCATGGGGTCGCAAGGAGTCAGTCACGAATGAGCGACTGAACTGAACTGAAAGGATTGGGTCTTGAAATTCCTTAATACCTATTTGTTTATAAAATTGATTGTCTATGTTTTGGAAGGATATTATGAAAATGATAAAGTTAAGCTTGAATGTTGCTTGCTGTTCAAATAATAGGCAAAAAGATATTGCTTTTTCACTTTTACAGACAGCAATAAGTTGACATTTGAAGTCTTTTTAAACAGTGACAGAACAGTGGCCCTTGAACAAAATCAATCCAATCCTTAAGAAAGTATTTACATGGCTCCCTTATTTTGCTGTCCTTTCCATGCCACATTGAAAGATTTAATGGTTAAGAATTATGTTTGATAATACATAATTTTATAAGGCTTTTGAGTGAGTATAACATTGTATTTTTATGGATGAAGATGAAGGAGTATTTATTTAGAGTGCTCTTCTGGGAATGGTATTCAAATTGTCAAATCAGTATTGCTGACATGAGAGTACTTAATGAAAACCGGGGAAAATGCAAGGAAAATGATCTCTGTCAAGAGGAAAAAAGTGTAATTTTGCAACATTCTGATACATTAATCAAATAGATTTCAAATGTTTGCTTTTCATTTCCCAATGGTATGCTAACTTAAGATAATTAGTGCTATGTAAAAAAATACTATTCTAAGTAATTGGAGGCTTAGGGAAATCTTTTTTTCTCTATCTATTACATTCTGG
>SJYC01001438.1:0-14257 GCA_006408675.1 Madoqua kirkii | reverse complement strand
TTTTTTTTTTTTTTTTTGCTTCGTTGGAAGTATTTGCTTATTTATTTATTTGGCTGCACCAGGTATTATTTGTGACATGCAAGAACTTTTTAGTTGTGGCATACAGGATTTTAGTTCCCTGACCAGAGATCGAACCCAGGTTCCCTCTATTGGAAGCACAAAGTCTTAACCACTGGACCACCAGAAAGTGAAATCACTCAGTCATGTTGGACTCTTTGCGACCCCATTGACTGGAGCCTACCAGGCTCCTCCATCCATGGAATTTTTCAGGCAAGAGTACTGGAATGGGTTGCCACTTTCTTCTCCAACTGGACCACCAGTTAAGAAGTCCCTTAACTTCTGTTTGGAATAAAACATGATTTTCTCTTTTTTAACAGCTTTAATCAGCTTTAGTAAAATATAATGAACTACAACAAACTGCACATACTTAAATTGTATATATACAATTTGTTAAGTTTTGACCTATGTGTATCCGTGAAATCATTGTCACAATGAAGAAAAATTAACAAAGTCATCATTGCCCAAAGTTTCTTCTTGCCTCTGTAACATCTCATATTGTCCCTTCGCATAACTATCTCTATTCCATCACTTTTATGGGGCCGTTTTCTATCACTATCAATTAGTTAACGTTTTCTAAAATGTTATACAAGTGGAGTCACACAGTACTTACTATTTTTGTCTGAAATTTTATTCAGCATAATTATTTTGAGATTCATCCATATAATTGTCTATATAAACAGTTTATCCTTTTTACTGCTGAGAACTATTTTATTGTAAAGGTATACTACAGCTTGTTTACCATTCACTTGTTCATGGTAATTTGGAGTATTTTTAGTTTTTGACTTATAGCAATAATATTGCTATAAACACAGGTATGAAAGTGAAAGTGAAAGCTCAGTCATGTCCGACTCCTTGCGACCGCATGGACTGTAATCTATCAGGCTCCTACATCCATGGGATTTTCCAGGCAAGAATACTGGAGTGGGTTGCCATTTCTTTCTCCAGGATGTCTTCCCCACCCAGGGATCAAACCCAGGTCTCCCACATTGTAGACAGATGCTTTATTGTCTGAGCCACCAGGGAAGTCAAACGTAGGTATACAAGTCTTTATAAGCATAGTCTTTCTCCTGAGCAAATATTCAGTAGTAGAATGTTTAGATCATACGGAAGATGTAAATTCCCAAACTATTTTCTGAAGCTGTACCTTTTTATATTCCAATAGCATAGGAGAAATTAGGTTGACCCAAATATTTGTCAGTATTAGATGTGGTTAGTTTTGTTGTCTTGAAACAAATAGACTGTCAGATATTTCTCCAGCAAAGATGAATTTTTTGTCTGAGCCACCAGGGAAGTCAAACGTAGGTATACAAGTCTTTATAAGCATAGTCTTTCTCCTGAGCAAATATTCAGTAGTAGAATGTTTAGATCATACGGAAGATGTAAATTCCCAAACTATTTTCTGAAGCTGTACCTTTTTATATTCCAATAGCATAGGAGAAATTAGGTTGACCCAAATATTTGTCAGTATTAGATGTGGTTAGTTTTGTTGTCTTGAAACAAATAGACTGTCAGATATTTCTCCAGCAAAGATGAATTTTTTATTCAGGATCAGCAGAGAACTGCAACTGTGGGTCTTCAGTTATGGCAAGTCATGTGCAAGTTCCCTCACAGCAAAAGAATGTAAATACCTTTAGAGAAGCAAAAAGGAAGTTTTACAGGTGCACACATATGCAAATACACACACTTTAAAAAATAAAATTAAGGTGGTATAAATATAAAACAGTATCATACTGAGACATAAATTCTTAACTGTGCTATTTTTCTGATACTACATCTGATATAGCTCCAAGCTGACTTAATACACTTAATACATTTCTTGTTAGTAGTGAATAATTTGTTTTATCTATTAGGATCTGTCCTGTGACAAATATCAATTGAAATGTAGTAGTACTGTCAAAAACTGTCTTAAATGAGAAGACTACAAGAATTAAATCCACAACTTTAGCCATGTTGTTTGTAATTTCTAACCAAATATGTTAGCTTATACAGGACTGGTTTCTGTAATTAGTCAGAAATATAAAATACTGCTGAATATTCATGAATTTGGACTCAGATGACCTCGGTTTGATTTTGAGCTCTGATATTTATTAAGTATATAATTTTGGTCAGATAATTAAATCTCACTACATCTCAACTTCATATTCCATACAATTGCATTAAGAATCTTTCTTATACAACAGAAAGTCTTCCCTGGCGAAGAAAACGACAATGCAGTTCAGTATTCTTGCCTGAAAAATTCAGTGGTCAAAGGAGCCTGCTGGGCTACAGTTCACGGGGTTTTGAAGAATTGGACATGACTTAGTGACTAAATCACAACCACAGGGTTTACCAGGTGGCACAGTGATAAAGAATCCACCTGCTAACGCAGGAGACACAGGAGACTCCAGTTCAATCCTTGGGTCAGGAAGATCCCCTGGAGAAGGAAATGCCAACCCACTCCAATATTCTTGCCTGGAAAATCCATGGACAGTGGAACCTGGCAGGCTACAGTCCTTGGGGTTGTGAAGAATCAGACATGACTAAGTGTGCACTTGTGTGCATGCACACACACACACACACACACATCAAAAACAATAAATATAAGCTTACAGGCATAAAACTGACACGAAGTATTTCAATCAATACATATGTTTTTGATGGCATCTAATGTGCCAGTCATAATGTTAAAGGCAGAGATTTAGATATGTCACATATGATTCTTGCCTTCAAAGGAATTTATTGTAGTAAAACAGATAACACTAATGAAGTGAAGATTCAGTAAAAATACCTAAGACTAAAGGGATAAACAGGCAAATGAAGAAAAGAGATAATATACCAGGCAGAACAACTGCTATAGGCAAAAGCCAATCATTGAGAGAAAATAACGTTAAAATTTCGTGTTGCAACTAAGATTTAGAAAGAAATGAGAGAAGGACATGAGATGACTAGAAGCAGTCAGCTGGAGACAGATCACATGTAAACACATTAATAATATTACAATTAATCCTAAGACAATTGAACAATTAGTTTGAACCATAATAAACTGTTATTCTTGTATATGAAACCAACTATCTGGTTGAAATTCAGTAAATAATAAATCTTAAGATGGGTTAATAATCATACCTGACATATAAGAATAGAGATTAACATGATCTAATATATTAAAAGTGATTAGAAAAATGTTACTGTATAAGTGTTGGCTACATTTTAACAAGGATGATGGCAGTGATGCTGGGGAAAAGATGACCAACAAAAGGTTATATTTAGAAAGTGTGAGATATTTGGAAATTTATTGGTTAAAGTGAAAGTGAAGTCACTCAGTCGTGTCCGACTCTTTGCAACCCCATGGACTGTACCCTACCAGGTTCCTCTGTCCATGGGATTTTCCAGGCAATAGTCTTGGAGTGGATTGCCATTTCCTTCTCCAAGGGATCTTCCCAAACCAGGGATTGAACCCTGGTCTCCCGCATTGCAGACAGACACTTTACCATCTGAGCCACCACGGAAGTCCCTAATTTATTGGTTATAAAGGAAAATAAATCTGCGTCTTTCTTTGATGTGCACTATTTTTAATGTCTTTATTAAATGTGTTACAATATTGATTCTTTATACGTCTTGGACTTTTAGACCTGGGGCATATGGGATCTTAGTTCCCTGACCAGGGATCAAACCTACACTCAAGGCATGAGAAGGCAAGTTTCAACTACTGGGCTGCCATGGAAGCCCCTGAATGTGGAGTTTTAAGGAGGATCTTCAGGCTTCTGGCTTGATACAAATGACTGTACCATTTCTTGACAGCATGAACAGTGTTCAAATATCACACCTAGGGGAACTCAGTTTTGGACATGAGTTGGAGATGGCAAGGGCATGTGAACACGTGTTTGGGGTAAATGCTGTCAGAAAATGTCAATATGAGAGTTGCTAATATTTGAATGATAACTAAAGGCATATGAAGGATGAATTATGGATGTCCTAGACAGAGTGTGCAAGCTCTGGGAAATAGTGAAAGACAGGGAAGCCTGGGGTGTTACAGTCCATGGGGTTGCAAAGAGTTGGTCATGACTGAATGATTGAACAACAACAAGGGAGTAGGCAGTGGACAAGTGAAGGTATGCTGTAGCGCTGAAATACACCCACATTTAAAGGGTAGCTGGAAGATGGAATCAGAGTAAGAGACTAAACAGAAAGAATTTGAAAGCGGGAGAGTATATTATCATAGAAGTCAAAGGAGAAAAATATTTTGAGGAGAAATCATTTCAAAGGAAAGCAATCAGATTTAGTGGGGCCAGTTAATGCATCACATGAGTGAATTTTCTGTACAGCTCTTTTTCCTCTATGCATGTTTTATTTTCTGTTTCTCTCTGCCAAGGAATGTACTTCATGTGTCACTCACAGGGATCAGAGTGTACAAAAATCAAGAAAAGAAGATTATTATTCTTGATAAAAGCCAAGGATGATAGCTTCAGTATTTTTCAAAGTAGACACTTGCTTATTTTTTCCTTTGCTAAATGACTATGTGAAAGTGAAAGTTGCTCAGTCATGTCCGACTCTTTGCGACCCCATGGATTATCCACGGAATTCTCCAGGCCAGAATACTGGAGTGGGTAGCCTTTCCCTTTTCCAGGGGATCTTCCCAACCCAAGGATTGAACCCAGGTCCCCTGCATTGCAGGCAGATTCTTTACCAACTGACCTATCAGGGAATCCCAGAGACTACCTAGTGACTAAGATAAATGCACAAGAAAAGGCAGAAAAGGGGAATTCCCTGGTGGTCCAGTGGTTACTAGGGCTTTCCAGGTGGTCTTAGTGGTAAAGAACCTGCCTGCCAATGCAGAAGATGTAAGAGATACAGGTACCTGCCCTGGGTCTGGATGATACTCTGGAGGAGGGCATGGCAACCCACTCCAGTATTCTTGCCTGGAGAATCCTATGGACCGAGGAGTCCAACAGGCTACAGTCCATAGGATTGCAAAGCATGGGACACAACTGAAGCAATTAAGCATTCACCAATGATTACTACTTGTTGCCTTTACACCTGCAGTGGCCCAGGTTCCATCCCCAGCCAGGAAACTAAGATCCCTTGCAAACCATACAGCATGGCTGAAAAAAAAACAAGGCAGAAAGTTTGAAAATGAAAATTTAATAATTTTAATTATTATTTAAAGTCAACATTCATTGCAAACAAAAAGAAAAAATATCAATATTTAGTTCAAAACTAAATAAAACAAATATCACAAATTTTAAAATTTTTAAAGAAAGTTTTATGAAGTGTTTGAACCATCTAGATAACTGATGGATTATAAGAATAATTCAATGGAGGCCAATTGCCTCACTTAACTTGTGGTGTCTTTGAGAGAGAATATTGATTTGAATACAAATTGGCCTGTATTATGTGTTATCACAATTCAACAAAATATTTTGGAGATGGTTTTATCCCTAATCATTTTAATTAAAGAATAATTTCTGAAATATTTTTATTTTCATACATGATGCCTCTCTTGGAATGTATTTGTAACCTAATTTTACAAACCTGCTTAGAATTGGTGTACCAAATTATTTATACTTGTCTCAATAATTCTGATATGATTAAGTGTAAGATAACAGAAAATTTACAGCAATGGACATTTATATTACTAATTAATTTGTACAACAATCTGAACACTGATGATTAAATATTATTGATGCTTGTGGAGTGAGAAGGTTAAGGGAGTCACTGATGATATAATAATGAACTCACTACTTATTATTTAGCTTATAGAACATTTAATTCTATCACCTAAAAATGGAGCACCAGTGTTACTCTATTCCTCTCCAAGAATATGGTATGAAATAATGTGTTATCATCAATAAATGCAGATGAACTGGACAAGGGTTAGCAGGGCACTTCCTTATAGTTTCTTTGCAGAGTCAGCCTGTTTCATTATTGACTGTTAAAAAATTGATGTCCTGGTTTAACAGGCTGACCAAGCACTTTAAGTCTCCTGTATTACTTTAAAAAGGTTAGGGAAGCATAGGAGAAGGTTAAGGCCATCAGTTGTTGGCAAAAAGCAGATTATATAGCATCAAGCTAAATGGAGTGACTGCAAGATAAAGACTATTAGAGATTTATAGTTTACCAGGAGGTTAATTGGACAAAGAAGAAAATAAATCACTAGCATAGAAGAGGCGATTAGAGGAGGAAATTAAAGTAAGAAAAGTGCAAATAAAATGAAAAACAAAGAAATAGGGGAAATCTTATCCTACTTATCTGAAGATAGATTTACAAATTTACAAAAACCTACTGAAATTGAAATTACCATTTCTACATATGAACTTATGATTTGTTCAAATAGTTCATATTAGAGCACCATATAGAAGTAGAAGTGAAATAATTTTGAGTGTTTGAAAGATTTACAGCTTTAGTGAAATGAAAATTATTTGGGGGAGGGGGTTTTTAAATATTCTATTAATTTATATTTTTGTCATCATGCACAGAGATGTGAATTATCATTAATATTAGTTATTGCTTTCCATTTCACAGATTTGTAAATTGCTTTCATTAAACTGACATTGCAGATATGTCAGTAACATTTTCCTGCAAAATCTGATTCCCTAGTGGCTCAAGTGGGAAAGAATCCACCTGCAATGTAGGAAACCTTGATTCGATCCCTGGGTGGGGAAAATTCCCTGGAGAAGGAAATGCCAACCCGCTCCAATATTCTTGCCTGGAGAATTTCATGAACAGATGAGCCTGGCGGGCTACAGTCCTTGAGGTCGCAAAGAGTTGGACACGACTGGGAGACTGACACTTTCACAAGATCTAATTGGAACCTCTTTAAATGAATAAGCTGGCTGTTATCTTAACTTTAAGTGATACTAAGATCAGGTCAATATCTTAGAATGAGAACGCACTTTCACTAAGGAAAACTAATAATAAAAGAAAACATCTATTAAATACAATCTTCTTTGATGCATTTTAGAATAAAGAGTAATGCTGCAGTTTATTTTCAGTCAAAAAAGAACAGTATCATGTATTTTTTTTTACTTCTCTTGCAAACTATTTTAAAGTGATCTTCAGCACTTATCCAAGTAACCTCACTATCAACTTACTAAAACTTAACTTCTACCTCACTATCCAAGTAACCTCACTACCTCACTAAAACTTAATTTCCTTGAAACTTCTCAAATTCTGTTAAACTAAATGAACATTTTTATTATGGTAGTATGCTTTAAAAAATACTCCATAGAAAATCTAGCATAATTGGCAACTTTGATTTTTATTGATGACTACATCTTCTATAAAACATCAAATATATCATTTTTTATCAAATTACAGTTGATTTACAATGTTGAGTCAATTTCTGCTATAAAGCAAAGTGATTCAACTTTAAACATATATACATTCTTTTTAATATTCTTTACCATTTTGTTTTATCCCAGGAGATTGAACATAGTTTCCTATGCTAATACAGTAGGACCTTGTTTTTCCATTCTAAATGTAATAGTTTGCATCTGCCAAGCCCATATTCCCAGCCCACCTCTACTCTTGTCTTCTCTCCTTGGCAGCCATAAGTCTGATCTCTCTATGTGTGAGTTTGTTTCTATTTCGAGTTAGAGTTTTTTATGCCACATCTTAGATTCCACATATAAGTGACATCATACAGTATTTGTCTTTCTCTGACTTCACTTAGTATGATAATCTCTGGTTGTATCCATGTTGCTATAAATGGCATTATTGTGCTTTTATATGGCTGAGTAGTATTCCATTGTATATAAGTTCCACATCTTTATGCATTCATCTGTCAATAAACATTTAGATTGTTTCCATGTTTAGCTACTGAGAATATTGCTGCTATGAACAAAATAGTGCATGTATCTTTTTGAATTATAGTTTTGTTCAGGATATGCCAAGGAGTGGGATTGCTGGATAACATGACAACTCTATTTTTGGTTTCCTGAGGAACCTCCATACTGTTTTGCCTAGTGGTTACACCAATATACATCCTCAGCACAGTTTAGGAGGGTTCTTTTTTCTCTACACCTTTTCCAGAATTTGTTATTTGTTCAAGTATATTATTTTTGTTCC
The DNA here is from genome assembly GCA_006408675.1 of Madoqua kirkii. Lineage (NCBI taxonomy): Eukaryota > Metazoa > Chordata > Mammalia > Artiodactyla > Bovidae > Madoqua > Madoqua kirkii. The sequence continues at coordinate 6,154 of SJYC01001438.1, read as the reverse complement.
TTGCTTTAGGAATTATTCCAGAAGATATACAGAAATTTGAAATAATCATCCAACAGGAAAAAAGAGAAAGAAATTGGTACACTGAGTGAGACAGCATAGGTCAAGGACAGGGAAAAGTCTTGGCCATTCCTTTTACTGGCTGTGTGATTCAACTCTCTAGTTTCTTCTTGTGGAAGTATAATATATTAGTACCTAATTCATGGAGTTGTAAAGATTTGATAAAGTAATATATGTGAAGTACATAGAACAGAACTCTGTATATAAATGTATATATTTAAACACATAATGGATTTCCCAGGTGGCGCTTACCAAGGCAGGAGAGCTAAGAGACACAGATTCAATGGCACTTGCCAAAGAGCATGCCTGCCAATGCAGGAGGCCTATGACATGCAGGTTCAGTCCCTGGGTCAGGAAATTCCCCTGCTGGAGGGCATGACAACTCACTCCAGTACTGTTGCTTGGAGAATTCCATGGACAGAGGAGCGTGGCAGGTGAGAGTCCATAGAGTCACAAAGAGTTGGACATGACCGAAGCAACCTAGCAAGCAAACATGTATAATCTCTTAAGAACCATGTTCTTTTTGAATCCTCTATTCAGCATACACATTAATGATGTTACATGACTGTAGGCTATCTGAAACATTCCATTGTTTAAAATGTTGTCAGCAAGTTTGATAAAAATAAAAAAATACAGCAGTTCCTCTTTTCTCTACAGAAGTAGACATATTTGTTAGTTTCTGCTTATTTCTATATTGGTATATAAATAAAATGTAGTCTAAGCCTTAGTTCCCTTTGTTTCTATATAATTATTTCAATTCATCTTTAAAAGAACTATTATTTCAAAAGAAATAATTATTCATTATTATTTCAAAAGATTATTTGAAATGCCTCAAATTTATGCTATAATATTTATCATAATATAGTGTAGGGACTTTTCTGGAGCCCACTGGTTAATATTCCATGCTTCCAAAGCAAGAGGTATGCGTTCCAACCCTGGTTAGGGAACTATACGATGTGTAGTATGGCCAAGAAAATTTTTTTTAATGTAAAATATGCAAATCACATGTAGGAAAAAATTTCTCTAGCTTAACTGAAAATTCTTCCTTGTATATTCCTTGGCATATAAATAAATCATAGACATGAAGGAACAGCTGGTGCCAGTCTCATTGACAAGGAAATGCTTGCTTCCTGAAATAGATGGTCCAAGATTTCCTTATGATGATTTCTTTAACCCCCTCTCTCTCTTCTGGATTTTTTCTCTTTGTCTGCCTACCTCCTTTTCACACACACACACACACACACACACACACACAAACGCATGTCTGGTCAAACAAAGAGGCATTTTGATCAACCAATTTATGATATCATAATGAGAAACTATATGCACTACATACGCTATCCTTGAGAAACCTATATGGAGGTGATGAAGCAACAGTTAGAACTGGACATGGAACAACAGACTGGACAACTTTTCCAAACAGGAAAAGGAATACATCAAGGCTATACATTGTCACTCTGCTTATTTAACTGGTATGCAGAGTACATTATGAGAAACACTGGGGTGGAGGAAGCACAAGCTGGAATCAAGATAGCCAGGAGAAATATCAATAATCTCAGATATGCAGATGACACCACCCTTATGGCAGAAGGTGAAGAGGAACTAAAAAGCCTCTTGATGAGAGTGAAAGAGGAAAGCGAAAAAGTTGGCTTAAAGCTCAACATTCAGAAAACAAAGATCATGGCATCCGGTCCCATCACTTCATGGGAAATAGATGAGGAAACAATGGAAACAGTGTCAGACTAATTTGGGGGGCTCCAAAATCACTGCAGATGGTGACTGAAGCCATGAAATTAAAAGACACTTAGTCCTTGGAAGGAAAGTTATGACCAACCTAGATAGCATATTCAAAAGCAGAGACATTACTTTGCCGACTAAGGTCTGTCTAGTCAAGGCTATGGTTTGTCCATTGGTCATGTATGGATGTGAGATTTGGACTGTGAAGAAAGCTGAGTGCCAAAGAATTGATGCTTTTGAACTGTGGTGTTGGAGAAGACTCTTGAGAGTCCCTTGGATTGCAAGGAGATCCAACCAATCCATTCTGAAGGAGATCAGCCCTGGGATTTCTTTGGAAGGAATGATGCTAAAGCTGAAACTCCAATACTTTGGCCATCTCATGCAAGAGTTGACTCATTGGAAAAGACTCTGATGCTGGGAGGGATTGGGGGCAGGAGGAGAAGGGGACGACAGAGGATGAGATGGCTGAATGGCATCACTGACTCGATGGATGTGAGTTTGGGTGAACTCTGGGAGTTGGTGATGGACAGGGAGGCCTGGCGTGCTGCAATTCATGGTGTCACAAAGAGTCAGACATGACTGAGTGACTGAACTGAACCAAATGAGACACTGTAGAGAACCGTACAATTAAAACAAACAGCTTGGAAAATACTGGGCTGTATTATTTTTATTTATTACTAACCATGTGCTCATTTCCCTGATTATGAATAAAGTTCTTTTTAGAAACTATGTTATCATATTCAAACATTTATGAATACTGGTCCCATACTTCTATTTACTTTAAAAAAATTCCACTCTTCAATATCATAGACTTACCAAGCTACACCCAGATTTGAAAAATAATCTTTGTTGCTTTATACTTACTAAATATTTCTCTACAGGTTGGAGCTTAAAGTAGTGGTGATGATGAGGATGATAGCAATTTCTTTCTTCTTTCCTTTTGCCTTTTCACTCTCTCCAAGGGCCACATAGGACTTCTTGAATATTTCCATTATTCTATAAAAGGTTTTTGTTTTATTTTGTTTTTATTTCCAAGCCTTCTCATAATCTACTTATTTTACCATACTCACCTCACCCCTGTGTTACCAGCTTCCTTCCTAATCCTTTTCCTTCTATTTTTAGTTGACCTTGTTCCCTCAGTAATGAATGTGATGTCTCTCTCATATGTCCCAACAGAACATTCCATCTTTTTAATCTTAGAATTTCCATGTGTCCTTGCTGAGTTGCTATGCTGTCTCCTACTCTTTGCAATTGCATGAACTGTAGCCCAGCAGTCTCCTCTGTCCATGGGATTCTCCAAGCAAGCATATTGAAATGGGTAGCCATATCCTCCTCCAGAGTATCTTCCTGACCCAGGGATCAAACCCACGTTTTCTCCACTGGATACTGCATTAAAGTTACTTCTCTGTCTCCCTAACCAGACTACAAATTCCATGAGGACAAGAGTCTGTGTTGTTTTCCAAGTGCCTAACCTAATGCTTGGTACTTAGTATTCAGATCACTGCATTACTGAATGACTGTTTAAAATTTTAGAACTTACCCTTAATGAACAGTGATATTTTAGAATGTAACTCAATACTTCTTCTTTTTTTTTTTTTTTTTACTTTACAATATTGTATTGCTTTTGCCATACATTGACATGAATCCGCCGCGGATGTACATGAGTTCCCAATCCTGAACCCCCCTCCCACCTCCCTCCCTATATCATCTCTCTGGGTCATCTCTTCTTCTTTTTTTTTTTTTTTTTACTTTACAATATTGTATTGCTTTTGCCATACATTGACATGAATCCGCCGCGGATGTACATGAGTTCCCAATCCTGAACCCCCCTCCCACCTCCCTCCCTATATCATCTCTCTGGGTCATCCCAGTGCACCAGCCCCAAGTATCCTGTATCCTGCATCAAACCTAGACTGGTGATTCATTTCTTACATGATAGTATACGTGTTTCAATGCCGTTCTCCAAATCATCCCACTCTCTCCCTCTCCCACAAAGTCCAAAAGTCTGTTCTATACATCTGTGTCTCTTTTGCTATCTTGCATACAAGGTTATCATTACCATCTTTCCAAATTTCATATATATGTGTTAGTATACTGTATTGGTGTTTTTCTTTCTGGCTTACGTCACTCTGTATAATCGGCTCCAGTTTCATCCACCTCATTAGAACTGATTCAAATGTATTCTTTTTAATGGCTGAGTAATACTCCAATGTGTATATGTACCACAGCTTTCTTATCCATTCATCTGCTGATGGACATCTAGGTTGCTTCCATGTCCTGGCTATTATAAACAATGCTGTGATAGCCTTTCCATTTTGGAGAACATTTTCAAATTTTATTATTGCCCTAATACACTGAACAAACGTGGTCATCAGTCTACATTTTGATGTATGTTTTATGCCCCCTTGAATTCCTGATGCCATTATTTTGTTTCTTATTATGCATACCTCAAATGAAATTCCTCAGAAGGTATTCCAATACACATTTAGAAAAACTTGTGCTAAACCTGGATTTGCAGATTGTTGTATCACTCTTTTCAAATGGGTAGCTGGTTCCCAGTCATTTTTTGAAAGCTATGATTGAATATAGAGACTTTCCTGGTAGATCAGATTGTAAAGAACCCACTTGCAATGCAGGAGACCTCGGTTCAATTCCTGGGTTGGGAAGATCTTTTTGAGAAGGAATATGCTACCCACTCCAGTATTTCCGGGCTTCCTTGGTGGCTCAGTTGGTAAAAAAAAATAAAATAAAATAAAATTCCCCTGCATGTGGGAAACCTGAGTTTGATCCCGGGTTGGGAAGATTCCCTGGAAAAGGGAATATCTACCCACTCCAGAATTCTGGTCTGGAGAATTCCATGGAATATACAGTCCATGCCTCCTGAAAAATCTATATGCAAGTCAAGAGACAACAATTAGAACTGGACATGGAACAACAGACTGGTTCCAAATTGGGTAAGGAGTACACTAAGGCTGTATATTGTCACCCTATTTATTTAACTTACATGCAGAGTAAATCATGAGAAATGCTGGGCTGGATGAAGCACAAGCTGAAATCAAGATTGCCGGGAGAAATACTAATAACCTCAAATATGCAGATGACACCACCTTTATGGAGAAAGTAAAGAGGAACTAAAGAGCCTCTTGATGAAAGTGAAAGAGGAAAGTGAAAAAGCTGGCTGAAAGCTCAACATTCAGAAAATGAAGATCATGGCATCCAGTCCCACCACTTTGTGGCAAATAGATGAGGAAACAATGGAAACAGCGACAAACTTTATTTTCTTGGGCTCCAAAATCACTGCAGATGGTGACTTCAGCCATGAAATTAAAAGATACTTACTCCTTAAAAGAAAAGCTATGACTAATCTAGACAGCATATTAAAAAGGAGAGACATTATTTTGCTGACAGAGGCCCATCTAGTCAAAGCTATGGTTTTTTCAGTAGTCATGTATGGATGTGAGAGTTGGACTATAAAGAAAGCTGAGCACTGAAGAATTGGTGCTTTTAAACTGTGGAGAAGACTCTTGAGAGTCTCTTGGACTGTAAGGAGATCCAACCAGTCAGTCCTAAAGGAAATCAGTCCTGAATACTCACTGGAAGGACTGATGCTAAAGCTGAAGCCCCAATACTTTGGACACCTGATACAAAAAACTGACTCAGAAAAGACCCTGATGTTGGGCAAGACTGAAGGCAGGAGGAGAAAGGGATGACAGGGGAGGAGATGGTTGGATGGCATCACTGACTCAATGGACATGAGTTTGAGCAAGCTCTGGGAGTTGGTGATAGACCAGGAAGCCTGGGGGGCTGCAGTCCATGTGTAGCAAAGAGTCGACAGGACTGAGTGACTGAACTGAACTGATAATTGAATATTTCTGTAAATGTGTTTTAGGTGTTGTTTTAGAATAAACTCAGAAGAAGTTATTTATTATAGCTTGTATAAAGTATCTAAATAATGTAAAATTCCTAGAACTGAATGAAATGGGTCTTAAAGCAGCAGAAACATCACAGTTTTATAGTAATTAGAAATTGAATAGGTGTCACTTTGGCAAAACCACCTTGCTTCTAAACATTAAGAAACAATGTTACCTAAGCAGGAGGAAGAAAATGGAGTGATGAATTACATGAAAAGTTCTACATTGTAAGAAATACACAAGAGGAGAAAAAAATTTAAGGAGAAAGGACCAGATTCTGTTCAACTCAGAAATTTTGCCAGTGAGGAAAATGAGTGTAAGGGAGATTAAATAATTTACTCTAAATCACAAAGCTACTTACTTAATTGAACAGGTGGGAAAATACTATTTTTTTAATTCACAGTTATAACAAAATTTTCATTAAAATGCATTCTACACATTATTATGCT
>SJYC01001434.1:0-21860 GCA_006408675.1 Madoqua kirkii | reverse complement strand
ACACGAAGGTAAAGGAAATGACATGTGATAAGAAAAGGCTGATAGAAGGATAATTAGTTTAAAAGTTAACGTTTCTAGTCATAATCATACAATCATACAACTCAAGAACCAAAAACTGAGTACCCTATAATACTTAACATTTTCTATTTAAAAACTGGTGGCATTTATCCATTGTTTAAAATCTCTGAGGTGGGTTCCATTAAATCTGTTATTTAGCAACTGTACGCATTTAGTAAATATCTTATTATCCAGGATCTAAGTAAATGTATTCCAATTCAATGAAAATCATAATTCATTAGTAACAAATATTAATAGCAAAATGATATCCTTTACAAATTATTTATTTTTAATTGAAGAATAATTGCTTTAAATATTGCATTGGCTTCTGCCATACATCAATGTGAATCAGCCACAGGTACATATATGTCCCCTCCCTCGTGAACCCCCCTCCCACACCCCATAGTTTCCCACCTCTCTTGGTGGTTACAGGGCCCCAGTTTGAGTTCCCTGAGCCATACAGCAAGTTCCCACTGGTTATCTATTTTATATGTGGTAGTATATATGTTTCCATGCCACTGTCTCCATTCACCCCACCTTTTCTTCCATCACCTTCCAGTGTCCATAAGTCTGTTTTCTATGTCTGTGTCTCCATGTAAAATGTGGTCTATTTTCTATTTGATTAAAGCAAAACTGAAAATCAATATTGTTTGCTTGAGGGATTTATATGTTTTCTATGTATCTCTTGTTTCCAATTTAATCATTCTCAATGCTGTTACAGTATCATAGTTGTCATCTAAGGAAGGAAATTCAGTATTTGCCTTTAGGGGTTTTGGAATTGAGAAGATTTTGTTCGAATGTCAACTCTACTAGGTGATCTTGGCCATGTTGCTTCCTTTTCTGAGTCTTTCCTCTTCTATAAGATAGGGAAAATTATATTGAATTCAGAGTTCAGAGGTAACAAAGAGATCACCTGGTCCAATAGCTTGACATTATTTTTATAACTTAAAATTGATTAGTATACTTGCAGTCTCCCATCTTTGATGTAAGACCAAGCCTTTTGCTTGACTAGGCGCCCTAGATGGTTATCACTTAGCTTTTCTCATATACATTGTATTCACAATGCGTCATCTAAAATTTCAATTATTTTTATTTAAAACTTTATTCTATTTTACAATACTGTATTGGTTTTGCCATACATTGACATGAATCAGCCACAGGTGTACATGATCTCCCAATGCTGAAGCCCCCTCCCACCTCTCACCCCACACCATCTCCCCAGATCATCCCATACACCAGCCCCAAGCATCCTGTATCCTGTATTGAACATAGACTGGTGCTTCATTTCTTATGTAATAGTGTACATGTTTCAGTGCCATTCTCCCAAATCATCCCACCCTCTCGCTCTCCCTCAGAGTCCAAAAGTCCGTTCTATACCTCTGTGTCTCTTATGTTGTCTCACAGGGTCATCATTACTATCTTTCTAAATTCCATATATATGTGTCAGTATACTGTATTGATGTTTTTCTTTCTGGCTTACTTCACTCTGTATAATCGGCTCCAGTTTTATCCATCTCATTAGAACTGAGTCAAATTTATTCTTTTTAAGGCCTGAGTAATACTCCATTGTGTATATGTACCACAGCTTTCTTATCCATTCACAAGTGGTAGCTTATAAACACAAAGCAAATTAAGGACCGGCCAACATTTTTACATTTTTTACCCATATTTTATAGCTATTTGTCTCACATCTACTTTCACAGATGTTTTGGGAGGCAGAAGGGAGCTTTATAAGTTTCTAAGCTATTTGATTAATTTTATTTATACACTTATGTTTTATTTGGTTTTCTGATGTCTAATTAAAATGCACAATGAATCTAACAAATGAAAGTTATAAAAAAACTTAGATCAGAAGGATTATAAAGTTATAAAACACTTAGATCAGAGATCAGGATTCCTGCATCAGGTGAATAGATCCATATCAATATTTTTACAAGGAAAATGGGGAATTCCAGGTAATTCAAGAGTCAATCAACAGCAAATAAGTTAAATGCTTCAACAGTATCAGTAAACTAAGCCATCATCAAACACATTTATCAAAGTAAAGTCATAGTCTCACACTTTCCACAATCGAAAAACTGAAGCTGACCTGACTCTTGCATATTTACAAACAGGAATTTTCCATTCTAAATTTTCTTTGGCAGATATTTTGTACTCAGTGTTCAAGGTGGGAACAGTTATCAGCCCCTTCTGCTCTTCTGAGGAGAGTCAGTGGAAGCTGTGGTGACTCTCCTTCTATCTGTGACCATTTATTCTGAGCTGAATTGATTATAGAGTTTGAGGGCGCTGGTGGGAAGGTAGGAATTGGAGAACGATGCTGGGATATTTCTCTGAGAGTCATGAGGGCTACATAAAGAATTTGTACCATGATGACTGGGGCTTCCCAGATGATGATAGTGGTAAAGAACCCACCTGCCAACACAGAAGACTAAGAGACAGATGTGGGTTCAATGCTGCATATGGAAGAACCCCTGGGGGAGGGCAAGGAATCCCACTCCAGTATTGGTGCCTGGAGAATTTCATGGACAGAGTAGCCTGTCAGGCTCTGGTCCATAGGATTGCAAAGAGTCAGACACAACTGAAGCACCTTAACTCACATGTGCCATGATGATTGCCATATTCTATCACCTGTGTATGTATGTATGTATGTATGTGCCATTTATCTATCTATCCATTATCCAACCACCCATCATCTGTCTATCCATCCACTCATCAGGTATTGATCATTTCTGTCTGTCTCATTGATGCATCTATTTAGTGTAATTGGAGTAGATAGCACTGACATTTGGGTTTCATAGATTTTATACAAGCACTTTGTTTTTACAAACTGCACTTTTCTTCAATAAAATAGTTGTTCATTTTGTTCTTAAATGTTACATTCAAGTGATGTCTAGTCAAGTACTAGGTTTCTGGTGGTTTTAAGTTATAACATTTTTAAATTTAAATTTAAACTGTTATTTAATTCTGCTATATTTAATAGTTCAAATGTCATACATTTCACTATTGTAGAGTTTTTTTTACTTAATGTACAATTTATTAACCATTAAATTTAAAGTTTTAAACAACATCCAGACGTATATAGAAAAGACTTTTGGACTCTGTGGGAGAGGGAGAGGGTGGGATGATTTGGGAGAATGGCATTGAAACATGTATACTATCACGTAAGAAACGAATCGCCAGTCTAGGTTCAATACAGGATACAGGATGCTTGGGGCTGGTGCACTGGGATGACACGAGAGATGATATGGGGAGGGTGGTGGGAGGAGGGTTCATTATTGGGAACTCATGTACACCCGTGGTGGATTCATGTCAATGTATGGCAAAACCAATACAGTATTGTAAAGTAAAAAAATAAAAATAATTAAAAACCCCACAACATCCAGTACAAACGCAGATTTTATTTGGTCTTATTTCTGATTTCTAATGGCTATGGTAGACATCTCTGCTCTTGTGACCTCATGGACTATAGCCCACCAAGCTCCTCTGTCCATGGGATTTTCCAGACAAGAGTACTGGAGTGGCTTGCTATTTCCTTCTCCAGGGGATCTTCCAGACCCAGGGATTGAAACCAGGTGTCCTGCATTGCAGGCAGATTCCTTACCATTTGAGCCACCAGGAAAGCCCCTTCTAATGGCTATAGTGCTGACGATTTTGCTCCTTATAAGTTCATCCATAAAACAAGGATTTAAATATGGACAAGGTCTAATATTTTCATTCTATTATAGAAAAAAGTTATGCTTTGCAGCTTAAATACTGTGGACACTTGTCAGCATTACAAAAATTAAATAGAACAGACTATTCCTACTGTAGTATCTAGGATTGTGTTCAGCTATACGTAATAGAAAATCAAATGAAAAATCATGTGCACACAAGAAGGATTTGGTTTGTGTGTTTGTTCAACATATTGAGCAGTTCAGAGACAGGCTGCCCAGGACTGAAACAGTAGCCTGAAGACTTTGTGTGGGATTCAGCCTTTCATTCAGTCATCCTTCACATATTATACTTGGCACCTCTGGCTTGCCTCCAGTGTTGTACTGAGTTTCAAACCAGAAGAAGGAAAAAAAAAAAAGGCGATGGGCACATGTCAGCTAAATCTTCCCCCTTTAACAGCAACTTCCTCAAAGCCCCACTCACTGATATGTGTGTTATTAGCCAATATTTATATAGTTCTAATCACAAAGGATCTACTAGTTGTAAATTTTTATTTGAGTATGTTGCAATTCTGAACAGCTAGGAGCCCTTCAGGTCGGAGGAAAGGAAGAATGAATAGTGCATAGGTTGACATCAGTGTTTTACACAATCCATTGAGTCCGAGACGCTTCCTCATCATAGAGTCCTCCAAACAACTGCATTGTTCTGTTCAAAGGATCTACTAGTTGTAAATTTTTATTTGAGTATGTTGCAATTCTGAACAGCTAGGAGCCCTTCAGGTCGGAGGAAAGGAAGAATGAATAGTGCATAGGTTGACATCAGTGTTTTACACAATCCATTGAGTCCGAGACGCTTCCTCATCATAGAGTCCTCCAAACAACTGCATTGTTCTGTTTATTTCCTTGCTGTCTCTGTCCCTGCCGAAGATGGAAAATGAGGAAGGGTTAGCAAAGAAGTGCTACAGTCTCAAAGATGTTCTTCTAAAGTTTAGAATAAAGCATTGGAAACCACAAGTTCTGTGCATTTGAGAAGGAATAGTTTGCTAAGTGATAGAAACTATTTATACTTTAACACAAGCTGTAACACTGTGTAACACTGAGGGAACAAGGACAGATGCTGGCTAGACAGATGCTCCCAGAGGGACTAGAGACTATTTGCAGACTATTTGCATCAAATATTGAGAGGATAGCAAATTCTTGTCCATAAATTTTTTAAATTAAAATATCCCATTTAAAAGTATTCTTGAAATATAGTTGATTTGTAATGCTGTGTTAATTTCTGCTGTACAGCAAAGTGACTCAGCTATACATAGATTCTTTTTCAAATTCTTCTCCGTTACGGTGCATAACATCATATTGATTATAGTTCCCTGTGCTATACAGTACAGCCTTGTTGTTTATCCATGCTATATATAAAAACTTGCATCTGCTAAGTCCAAACTCCCAATCTTTCCTTCCCCTACCCTCTGTCCTTGTATTTCTTATGATAAAATAGCATTGCTGATATTTTCCTTGTGACTATTACAGGGAGCCTGTGAAGAAGGAACATTGATCTTCGAAACAAATGATACTCAAATCCTGAATTTTCTCCCCCAGACTATGTGGCTTGTTACACCATTATTTAGCTCCTTTGACCCTTAGTTTTCTTACTTGCATAACATATATTAATAAGATTATAATTAGGAATAAATGAGATTGTATAGATAAAAGATTTAGCATAGTATCTACCACATATTAATTGCTTGATGAATAATAGCTATAGCTTATATTTTTTTATTGTTGAGATTTTTGTTTCAACTATCATAGTAATCAATAAAAACCTAACTGTACTTCAAAGTTTAGACTTCTCTATCAGGTGAAGAGCTAATTATTAAAATGTTCAGTTTTTAGTGCTCTGTTCTTTTGAACTTTGCTGGCTGGGTGAATACTGTTTCTTTAGATTACAGTGTAATCTACACTTTCAATGTATTCATTTAAAATGTTGTAAAACTTATATGTGGCCAAGTATGTAATTTTGAATACCATAATCAGTGGTTAATATTAAAAAAATCATATGGGTAAAAAATAAAAAATAAATTCCATGTACACTGTTCTCCATAGTGGCTGTACTAGTTTGCATTCCCACTAACAATGTAAGAGGTTTCCGTTTTCTCTACACCCTCTCCAGCATTTATTGCTTGTAGACTTTTGGATTGCAGCCATTCTGACCTGCATGAAATGGTATCTCATTGTGGTCTTGATTTGCATTTCTCTGATAATGAGTGATGTTGAGCATCTTTTCATGTGTTTGGTAGCCATCTGTGTGTCCTCTTTGGAGAAATGTCTATTTAGTTCTTTGGTGAAGTAAGCCAGAAAGAAAAACACCAATACAGTATACTAACATATATATATATATGGAATTTAGAAAGATGGTAATGATAACCCTGTATGCGAGACAGCAAAAGTGACACAGATGTATAGAACAGACTTTTGGACTCTGTGGGAGAAGGAGAGGGTGGGATGATTTGGGAGAATGACATTGAAACATGTATACTATCATGTAAGAAATGTATCACCAGTCTAGGTTCGATACAGGATACAAGATGCTTGGGGCTGGTGCACTGGATGACCCAGAGAGATGATATGGGGAGAGAGGTGAGAGGAGCATTCAGGACTGGGAGCTCATGTACACCCATGGCAGATTCATGTTAATATATGGCAAAACCAATACAGTATTGTAAAATAAAAAATAAATTAAAAAAAAGAAAAAAAAAGTATATTTTAACTTTCACTGGTATAGAACAATAGTCTTGTTCAAATGTTTCATTCCTTTGGTATGTCTACTGCCTCACTGCAGTTACCCGAAGTTTCCTGAAGTTCTGAGAATGTCTAGGTTAGCCAGTACCATGCTTTCCCATGTTCTTGCTTTGCCTTGGGCCTGTTTCTTCTTTTTAACCAAAACTTGCATATCTTACATTGTAATATGCCAGACACTGTGTTATTCTTACCCACTCTAGACAGTTTATTAGAGTCCTAATAAATTAATGTATCTTAGTGAAATTATATGTGAGATCCTTTTGAAACAGTGTTATCATCTAATATTTTATAAATTAGCTTCTGCCAAAAGATGTTATATAGGCCTTATTTTTTTTTAAATTAAACATTTTAGAAATGGCTCCTTACAGTTAATTTTCTCTAGTTAACTGCTACTTAATCTTATCTGACTAGAGAAAGCATTCTTTTATAGCATTTCTACTGATATTTGTGAATATTTGATTATATCTACATATATTTTCTTTGCAATACCAATTAGGGAAATGTGCTGGCTTAACCCAATAGTGTAACTTGGAGTGGCACCATTTTGATGAATGGTAGATGAATGGATGAATGGTAGATGAATGGATCTTTGAGAATGACAATGAAAGAAACCCAGGAACTGCAATATTTGAAAGGCAAACGAAAAGAAGAGAAAAGGAGACAAGGAAGACAACTGAGAAGGAGCCACTTGAGATTCAAGAGAGGATGGTGTCACACAATTAAAGGAAGAGAGAGGAGTTTAAAGTGATAAAAACTGCATCAGCCAAATCAGTTCACATGGAAATAAGGGGTATAAACCAGATGATAACTATGAAAGAGAAGATAAAATAAGAGTGTTACTAGAAGAAACATAGAAAAGTAAATATTTTGTTTAAAGATGAAAAGACTTGAATTACTTGCAAATGATGAGACCAACTAGGCTTAATTTTCGAAAGTATACAGATGACTCCTACAACTCAACAACAACAAAAACTCAAACAATTCCAATGAAAAATGGGCAGAAGCTCCAAATAGACATTTTTCCAAAAGAAGACATATAGATGGCCAACAGCACACAAAAAGATGCTCAACATCACTAATTATTAGAAAAATGCAAAACAAAACTACAACGAGGAACCACCTAACCATAGTCAGAATGGCCATCATTAAAGTCTACAGATAACAAGTGCTGGAGATGGGTGTTTAGAAAAGGGAATCCTCCAGTGCTGTTGATGGGCATGTAAACTGGTGCAACCACTATGACAAAAGTAATAGTGTGGAAGGTTCTCAAAAAACTAAAAGAGAATTGTCATATGGTCCAGCAATCCCACTCCTGGGCTTCAGTTCAGTTCAGTTCAGTTCAGTAGCTCAGTTGTGTCTGACTCTGTGACCCCATGAATTGCAGCACGCCAGGCCTCCCTGTTCATCACCAACTCCCACTCAAACTCATGTCCATCTAGTCAGTGATGCCATCCAGCCATCTCATCCTCTGTCATCCCCTTCTCCTCCTGTCCCCAATCCCTCCCAACATCAGAGTCTTTTCCAATGAGTCAACTCTTCGCATCAGGTGACCAAAGTATTGGAGTTTCAGCTTTAGCATCAGTCCTTCCAATGAACACTCAAGACTGATCTCCTTTAGAATGGACTGGTTGGATCTCTTTGCAGTCCAAGGGACTCTCAAGAGTCTTCTCCAACACCACAGTTCAAAAGCATCAATTCTTTGGCACTCAGCTTTCTTCACAGTCCAACTCTCATATGCATACATGACCACTGAAAAACCATAGCCTTGACTAGACGTATCTTTGTTGGCAAAGTAATGTCTCTGCTTTTGAATATGCTATCTAGGTTGGTCATAACTTCCTTCTAATGAGTAAGTTTCTTTTAATTTCATGGCTGCAATCACCATCTATAGTGATTTTATATCCAGACAAAAGTTTAATTCAAAATGATGCATGCTCCCATATATTTGTAGCAGCACTCTTCACAATAGCAAAGCCATGGAAACAACCTGAATGTCCATCAACTGGTGAATGGATAAAGAATATGTGTTACATATACATGATGGAATACTGCTAAGTCACTTCAGTCGTGTCCGACTCTGTGTGACCCTATAGAAGGCAGCCCAACAGGCTTGCCTGTCCCTGGAATTCTCCAGGCAAGAACACTGGAGTGGGTTGCCATTTTCTTCTCCAAGGATGGAATCCTACTTATCCATAAAATAATGAAGTGATGCCATTTACAGAAATGTGGATGGACCTAAATATTATCATTCTTAGTGAAATCAGAGAAAGAAAAATATCATATGACGTCACTTACATGTGAAATCTAAAATATGACATAAACGAACTTATCTTGAAACAGACTCACAGATATAGAGAATAGACTTGTAGTTGCCAAGTGGGAAGGAAAGGGGCATGGGATAGAGTAAAAATTTGGAGTTGGCAGATGGAAACTCATATATAGAATGGATAGACAACCAGGTCCAACTGTATAGCACAGAGAACTATATTCAATATCCTGTGATAAACCATAATGGAAAAGAACAGGAAAAACAACATGAATATATGTGTATATGTATATATATAACTGAATTACTTTGATGTACAGCAGAAATACATTCTACACTGACAATTCAGTTCAGCTCAGTTTAGTCACTCACTTGTGTCCAACTCTTTGTGACCCCATGAGCTTCAGCATGCCAGGCCTCCCTGTCCATTAACAACTCCCAGAGTCCACCCAAATCCATGTCCATTGAGTTAATGATGCCATCCAGCCATCTCATTCTCTGTCGTCCCCTTCTCCTCCTGCCCTCAATCTTTCCCATCATCAGGTCTTTTCAAATAGTGGATTCAGTTCTCTTTGTGAAACAGGAGAGAAAGAAATGTGAACCAGGACTGTTATTCTTCTAGGGCAGAAGACCTAATAACACAGATTAAAATTAAATATGACCATTAAGGAAATATGACATATTGGGCTTCCCTAATAGCTCAGATGGTAAAGCACCTGCCTGCAATGCAGGAGACCTGGGTTTGGTCCCTGGGTTGGGGAGATCCCCTGGAGAAGGAAATGGCAACCCACTCAGGGATCCTCGCCTGGAAAATTCCATGGACAGAGGAGCCTGGCAGGCTATGGTCCATGGGGTTGCAGAGTCAGATAGAACTGAGTGACTAACACAGAACATTAAGGAAGGTGGCTTAAGGTTGACCAGTGGCATGCAAACACTATGTACTATTCTGATAAATGTAGCTTTAGGTGAGCATTCCCTTTCATCTCATCTCCTGATTGACCATCATATTAGAATAAAAATACTTAAGATGATATTTAGGACTTCCCTGGTGGCTCAGTGGTAAAGAATCCATCTGCTGTTGCAGGAGACACAGGTTTGCTCCCTGGGTTTAGAAGATCCCCTGAAGGAGGAAATGGCAACCCACTGCAGTATTAGATCCCATAGACAGAGGAGCTTGGTGGGCTACAGTCCTTGGGGTTACAAAAGAATTGGACATGACTTAGTGACTAAACAACTCCAAGATGATATTTAAGATTAAAAAGCTAGACGAAAAAGAAAGCTACAGAAACCAAATACTATCTCTCATTGTTTTAAAGTGTACCAGGATTTGTTTTAAACCTATATGGTAAGACAAATAGAATTAGAACTAACTACCATGAAGGAAGAAATTTTTATGCTCATGGATCCCTAGAAAATGGCACAAGATGCATGGCCCCATGTGGGAGCACTATGGTCAGTCAGGGGCCAGAAGGAGCAAGAGGAAAATATGGGCAAGAGCCTTACCGTGGTTTCCGTGGGGAGATTGGGTGAGGCAGGAGGGTACCAAACTTAGGGTTGGCGAGTTTTGAATAGTTTAAGTGGGCTCTGGAGTACAGGCATTGGCCAGGGTCCTTTGGGTGGGTGGATCACAGCAAGAGTATGAGATTCAGATGAAGGATGTCACTGAACTCTGAGGTCTTTGGGTTGGCTGGTTTGCATACAAGAGTCACATTCACAGAGGAGTTGTCCACCATCTCTAAGAATCGGCTAGCCCTGTAAGGGGTAGTTTCTTACCAGTCAGTGAGGCCTCAGATGTCAGAGTGTCCAGAAATATACAACATAAGGGACTTGCCTGGTGATCCAGTGGCTAAGACTCCATGCTCCCAATGCAAGGGGCTCGGGTTCCATCTCTGGTCAAGAACTAGATCCCACATGTAACAACTAGAGTTCCTGAATGCTGAAGATCAAAGATCCTAGGCTGCAATGAAGACCAAGCACAGCCAAATAAGTAAAAAATTAAATATTTAAAAACAGACTATGCAACATAAAACATTTACAGTTAATATGCATGTCAGGGCTATCATTTATGATTGAGAAAAAAAGTTGGTAGTCTAGTGAATATTGCCTTTTTCTATGCTTTAATAACTCCAGCCAAGAAGGAAGCTGAAAGGTCCAACTTGATTGATGACCTGTAAATCAGTGTCCAGCAGCAAAGCAGAAATGGTGCTGCCTCCTTCAAAATAAAACAGTTTAGTGCATGACGTTCGTAATGCAGGTGAAGAGTGGCTGCCAAGACAAAGAGACACAAGAAGTCAGCCTATAGTGTAGCAGTACCAGGAAGTCACCCTTAGCCCAGGACAGGGAAACAAGAAGCAGAGTTAACAGAACTCAGAAGCTGAGAGGTTGATGGTGGTCATGACATAAAGGCTGATCCTATGTACTGTGAGCTGAAGCTGCTGAGAAGATGTCAGGAGGGGGAGTAACACCCAATACAAGGGCTTTTCCCTCCTTTCAGCCTCACTTCTCATGGACTCATAGTACTCAATCCAGAGGACAAGGGAGCTTGGAAAATAGTTTCCTGAGATGCAGAGTCAGCAGGAGATTGTCAGGAAATGATTTGAGAGCAAACAGGGCATATCCTGCAGTTCAGAGATGCAAGGTTTAGAGTGTGACTAGAAAGACGGGAAGTCACATGGGTGTTGGTGCCAGGTGCTCATTTCTGAGGCAGTTACATCGAGGTCATCTGGCTGCTTTCCTCAAATCCATTAAGAAAAAAGGGAGCCAGAAGAAAAATATAGGCAGAGTTCCATGCCCTGTGGAATTCTCTAACTCTTGACTCTTCCAAGCCACAGAGACAATACCTAGGGACTGTTGCTGCTGCTAAGTCACTTCAGTTGTGTTCGACTCTGTGCAACCCTATAGATGGCAGACCACCAGGCTCCCCGTCCATGGGATTCTCCAGGCAAAAACACTGGAGTGGGTTGCCATTTCCTTCTCCAAAGCATCAAAGTGAAAAGTGAAAGTGAGGGACTGTTAGGAGGCAGAACTCCTCAGCATGATCTCTAAGGTGAATCCTCATTCCTGATTTCAACAGCAGGATCTTCTCTGCAGCCTGGTTATTTTGACAGTATAGACTGTCTTCATCTTCCCCTTATTAAGAACTCAGCCTCTTTTAAGCTTTCTTTGGCCCCACTAACAGGCAAATTTACATACATATAGAATCTAGAAAGATGGTACAGATAAATTTATTTTCAGGACAGCAATGGAGAAACAGACATAGAGAACAGACTTATGGATACAGGGGGAGAAGAGGGGAGGAGAGAGACGGTGAGATGTATGGAGAGAGTAATATGGAAACTTACAATACCACATGTAAAGTAGAGAGCCAATAGGAATTGCTGTATGTCTCAGAGAACTCAAACAGGGGCTCTGTAACAATCTATAAAGGTGGGGTGGGGAGGGAGATGGGAAGAATACTCAGAGGGAGGGGAAATGGGTGTACCTATGGCTGATTCTTAGATGTTTGATAGAAGATGGGAGAGGACAGAAAAAGTACTTCATCTAGTTCATAACTCCTTCACGAGAAGTTCAAGATTATGATTATCACTAAGAATCTTATCTCCTTAACCTCCCCTTCATCCCTCAAAATGAAGAAAACCATAGCTACTTTTTAAAAAATTACTTAAAAGAAGTGATTAAGATAAAATTTTAAATCAGAGACAAAATTTGAACTACACACAATGAAACAATGTTACAGATGACAGTAGATTTCTTATTGGAAACAAAGTAAACCAGAAGACAGTAAAGCAAAGTCTTAAAACCACTGAAAGAAAAAAAACATTCAACAAAAATTAAAATGCAAAACCAAAGTCAAAAAACTTTTCTAAACTAAGAAAAGCTGAAAGAATTCATCATTAGCAGACCTACATCATAACGTATTCTGAAGAAAGTCTTTCAACAGACAGGAAAATGACAGAAGCTGAAAATCTGAATATACCACAAGAAATGGAGAGCAAAGGAAATGAAAAATGAATAAGAAAATAGAAAAGATGTTTTTCTCATGCATTAAATCAGTTTAAATAGTAGCCAATTGTTTAAGGCAAAAATAATAATACACTATGGTATTTGTAACGTTTGTCAGAAGTAAACCGTATGATCAAAAAAGCAAAAAGGACAAGTGAGAAATAGAAATATGGGTTTGAACAGATATTTTATTAGAGTAGATATATGGAAGGCAAGTAAACACATGATAAGCTGTTCAACAGCATTAGTCACTAGGGAAATACAAATTGAAACCATGAGGAGACACCACTCAACTCATATGCGAATGGCTCAAATAAATGAACGACCATACCAAGTGTTGACAAGGATGCAGAGCAACTGGAACTGCTAATGGGAATCTAAAATGGTACAATCAGTTTGAGCCATAAGTTGACAAATTTCTAACACTGAATAAATGCTTATCATGTGACCCAGCCATCTTTCTCCTAAGTATTTTCCCAAAGAAATGAAAGCATGTAACAATATGTTTCTACATGACTGTTCCTAACAGCTTTGCAATAGCTCTAAACTGGAGTTAACCCATATATCCATCCATAGTTGGATCAATAAACAAATTGTGATATATGCTTACAATAAAATACTGCTCATCAATAAAAAGAATGAACTATCAATCTATTTCAAAATACAGATGAATTCCCACCTATTTACATTTAGTGAAAGAAGACACATTAAGAAAAGTTCAATTTTATGATCCTACCTGTAAAACATTCTAAAACTTACATGTAAATCTCTAGTGACAGAAATAAATCAGTAGTTTCCCGGAAGGGGACATGGACATTGCACAAATGAAAACCTGTGAAAGGGGCATGAGGAAATTTTTAAAGATGATTGATATGTTCATTATCTTTATTGCTTTGTCTGTCTCACCAATGTCTACCCATGTCAAAATGTATCAAATTGTACATTCTAAATATATATTGATATAATAGTTTATCATATATTAATACACATCCAATAAACCTGTCAGTTCTTTAAAACTTCAGTATCCATGTTCTTCAGCATATTACAGAAGACACTGTCTTACATGCATAGCCTTAATTCCTACTTTCCATCTGCATGCATTCTATCCTTCAGTCACATGGTTTCACTATCTACTATGCCCTAAGAACAATCTCATACCACTATGACTCAATATCCAGACCTTCTTCCTAGAGCCGATTTTATTCTTTAGCTGGAGAATACCTAGTTTTCCTTCAAGGTACAATTCAAAAGCCCTTGACTTTGAAATACAACCAAAACAACAAAAATAAGGCAACACTATTTGTTGTTTACATGTTATTCATTTGACATACAGTGAGTGAAAAATCTTAATGTAGAAACCAGTAGAAGTCAATCAAATCAATAACCAAATCTCAATGATTCTTTACCCTGGAATTAATAAAGGCAAGAAAGATGTTGGTTGAGTGTCTGTCTCACCAATGTCTACCCATGTCAAAATGTATCAAATTGTACATTCTAAATATATATTGATATAATAGTTTATCATATATTAATACACATCCAATAAACCTGTCAGTTCTTTAAAACTTCAGTATCCATGTTCTTCAGCATATTACAGAAGACACTGTCTTACATGCATAGCCTTAATTCCTACTTTCCATCTGCATGCATTCTATCCTTCAGTCACATGGTTTCACTATCTACTATGCCCTAAGAACAATCTCATACCACTATGACTCAATATCCAGACCTTCTTCCTAGAGCCGATTTTATTCTTTAGCTGGAGAATACCTAGTTTTCCTTCAAGGTACAATTCAAAAGCCCTTGACTTTGAAATACAACCAAAACAACAAAAATAAGGCAACACTATTTGTTGTTTACATGTTATTCATTTGACATACAGTGAGTGAAAAATCTTAATGTAGAAACCAGTAGAAGTCAATCAAATCAATAACCAAATCTCAATGATTCTTTACCCTGGAATTAATAAAGGCAAGAAAGATGTTGGTTGAGAATAATTAATTCAGCACTAGGAATGAATGATTATAATAGTATACTGAAGAATTTACTGAATATACTAATAATAGTAGCTCAAGTTTATTGAGTTATTGTCATACTATGGACACTATGAATGCGTTTTCTCAATGCAGGAATGAGACACTGCATTGAGACACTGCAGGACGGTCTCACTGCAGTGACACAATTTAATTATATGCAATTATACAAATGAACTGAGACTCAGTAATTAAATTAAGGCTTCCCTGGTGGCTCAGATGGTAAAGAATCTACCTGCAATGCAGGAGACCCCAGGTTCAGTCCATGGATCAAAAAGATCCTCTGGAAAAGGAAATAACAATGCACTCCAATAATTTTGTCTGGAGAATGCCATAAACAGAGGAGCCTGGCAGGCTGAAGTCCAAGGGATCCTGACTACCACTTGCACTTTTGTTTTCCCAAAGTCTCAAAGATCATGAACTGGAAAGCAGAGATTTGAACCTCAGTAGAAGGCAATGGCACCCCACTCCAGTACTCCTCCTGCCTGGAAAATCCCATGGATGGAGGAGTCTGGTGGGCTGCAGTCCAGGGGTCACTAAGAGTCAGACACTACCGAGCGACTTCACTTTCACTTTTCACTTTCATGCCTTGGAGAAGGAAATGGCAACCCACTCCAGTGTTCTCGCCTGGAGCATCCCAGGGACGGGGGGCCTGGCGGGCTGCAGTCCGTGGGGTAGCACAGAATCGGACACGACTGAAGCACTTAGCAGCAGCAGCAGTCCAAATTCAGAGATCTTTCTTATTCTCATCACCCTGCCATTCATCTATACAATGGATTATCACTAGCACACAGCGGTTCTTATAGGAATTTCTAAAACCACTTCACTAATGAATTTATCTAGGTGTAGTTAAGTAAAATGTCTTTTTTTCCCCCCATAGATCCTGTTAATTTCCCATTCATAATGTCCTAAACATTTTTCTTCTTCCTTATAAATAACTGACAGAATGAACTAGTTTTAGCGCTTGGGCTGCTAAACTAATTTCACAGAACTTTATATCTATGTCTGCTCAAAATCTAGATCCTAAAACTCATCTTTCATCAACTGCATTTACATTGTTTCAAATATCCCTGACTCTAGTTGTTACTGCAACTCTATAATGAGTCCATATAATGCTGAGTCTACATAAACTCAACTATAAAACTGACGCTATATAATGCTTCTCTTGTCAGTTGCTTCCAAGATGGTATTTGTCTGTTTTTCTGTACTGTCTTCAGTGATACTAATAGGGGTGGGAGGTATTGTATGGTCAGCCCTAACTATTATAGAAAAGAAACATCTCCAGATTAAATTTCATTAGATTAAGTCTCTTCTGTTGGAGAAAAATAATTTATTCTTGGTCATTTAAGGTGAGGTGAAGTCGCTCAGTCATGTCCGACTCTTTGCGACCTGTGGACTGTAACCTACTAGGCTTCTCCGTCCATGGGATTCTCCACGCAAGAATACTGGAGTAGATTGCCATTTCCTTCTCCAGGGGATCTTCCTGACCCAGGGATCGAATCCAGGTCTCCCGCATTGGAGGCAGACGCTTTAACCTCTGAGCCACCAGGGAAGCTGCATAATATTTTCAAATATTTACCTTAGCTCTTAACAGCTTTTCATATCAGGGCTTACATAGTTATATCACATTTTCCCTGCACTATTTCTGATCACACTTGGTTAGAATTGCCATCTACCCCCTCTGTATTTCCCTGGCACTTTGCCTATAGCAGTGTTATAAAACTTTGCCTGTCAGAGTCTGCTAGACTATGAATTACTCCCAGGGTATGACCATGTCCTGTTTCTTTCATATGAAAAAGTCATCAGGGACTTCTCAGTCCTCCCCTTATCAGAAGACTTGGCAGCATTTGACACAATTGACTCTCCTTATTCCTTGAATCCCTTCCTTCATGTGACAGCCAGGTCATCACCCTCCCTTAGTCCCTTAGCATTCCTAGGCCTGTGCTGGTCCCTGCTTCTCTGTCTCTTTCTGGCTAAGGTGAATGATCCCCCAGGGGGTCATGTAGAGCTGGTTGTGGCAGCCTTGTCCCCAGAGCCTGCTGTTTGAGCATTTATGTTCTATCTACTTCAGTTCTTGCTGCTGTTGTTTTTTCTATCTCATCCATTTCTGTGGCTTTAAAAACCGTCTCAAAGCTGACAAATCTCAAATTAATATTTCCAGCACAGACCTCTCCATGAACCCCATCCTCTTACATCTATCTGCCTATTTGACATTTCCACATCTCATAGCTATCCAAGTTGTAACTTGTCCTAAATTGAGCCCTGAGTCTTCCTTGCTCCCAAATCTCCTAATATGGGCTTTCACATTTTGGTAAGGACAGTTGCGTCCCTTCTGTTGCTCAGGGTAAAACCCCTGGACTCACTTCTGACTAGGCTCCTGTAAAATAGATGATCCATTAACAAATCTTCTCATATCTCTTTTCAGTACTTTATTAATACTGAAATTATATTATATCTATATGTTAAATATACACATTTAATATATATAAAATATATATTTAATACATATATTTAAAAACACACACTTCCTACCTCCTTCTCTGCTAGAACCCAAACCACCATCATCTTCTACCTGGATTATTGCCACAGCTTCCAAATTGTCTTGTAATTGATAGCCTCACTTTCTTCAGCCTATCCTCAATACAACAACTAAAGAAATTGTGTTGCCCAAACTTACGCAAGGCTTCACATCCCACTTAGAGTAAAAGACAAGGTTATCACATGACCTACAGGGGTCTTTCAGGATGTATCACCTCACCTTTGGCCCATTATATCTACTCCTCCTTTCCCTGCTCATTCTGATCCACCCTGGCTTCTTTACTGTTGTTCAAACAGCCCAAGCAAAATGTTCTTTATGTACTGTTCCTCTAACCTAGAACACGCTCATTCCAAATGTCCACATGGCTCATTCTTCTACTTCTCCCAGGTTTTGACTCAAATGTTATCTTTCTAGGAAGGCTTTCCTTGATCCTCTCTAGAAAAATGAAAAATTTCTGACCAACTTCCTGCTCTGTTTCTTTTCATAAAATGTACCATTGTATAGTCTATTATATGCTTTAGTGATTTAGTTAATTTATTGTCAAACATAAATCTCAGAGGGCAAGGATTCTGCTTTTCTCACATCATTTTCCAAACACTTAGAACACTGTCAGATACATAGCAGTCCTTCTAAAAGCATTCATAGAAATTGCAAATAAAGCAACTGACAAACAACTAATCTCAAAAATATACAAGCAACTTATGCATCTTAACTCCAGAAAAATAAACGACCCAACAAAAAATGGGCCAAAGAACTAAATAGACATTTCTCCAAAGAAGACATACAGATGGCTAACACATGAAAAGATGCTCAGCATCACTCATTATCAGAGAAATGCAAATCAAGACCACAATGAGGTACCATTTCACACCAGTCAGAATGGCTGTGATCCAAAAATCTATAAGCAATAAATGCTGGAAAGGGTGTGGAGAAAAGGGAACCCTCTTACCCTGTGGATGGGAATGCAAACTAGTACAGCCACTATGGAGAACAGTGTGGAGATTCCTTTAAAAATTGCAAATAGAACTGCCTTATGTACTGCTGGGCATATACACCGAGGAAACCAGAATTGAAAGAGACACATGTACCCCAATGTTCATTGCAGCACTGTTTATAATAGCCAGGACATGGAAACAACCTAGATGTCCATCAGCAGACAAATGGATAAGGAAGCTGTGGTACACATGCCAATTGGAGTATTACTCAGCCATTAAAAAGAATACATTTGGATCAGTTCTAATGAGATGGATGAAACTGGAGCTGATTATACAGAGTGAAGTAAGCCAGAAAGAAAAACACCAATACAGTATACACATATGTATGGAATTTAGAAAGATGGTAATGATAACCCTGTATGCAAGACAGCAAAAGAGACACAGATGTATAGAACAGACTTTTGGACCCTGAGGGAGAGGGAGAGGGTGGGATGATGTGGGAGAATGGCATTGAAACATGTATACCATCATATAAGAAACAAATCACCAGTCTATGTTCAATACAGGATATAGGATGCTTGGGGCTGGTGCACAGGGACGATCCAAAGAGATAATATGGGGTGAGAGGTGGGAGAGGGGTTCAGGATTGGGAACTCATGTACACTCGTGGCAGATTTGTGGCGATGTATGGCAAAACCAATACAGTGTTGTAAAGTAAAATAAAGTAAAAAATTTTTTAAAATGTAAAAAAAAAAGAAATTGCAAAAGTATGAAACATGTGAATGAACTAATATTTCCCATGACCTAATATCATTTCTATGACAGATAAATAATAAATATTTATTGAAATTTAAAGGAGAGCTTGGGCAAGTAGGACGAAGTTAAAATGGAAAAAAAGGTTGAAGGTGAATGGAGAAAGGCAAAAGTAATAACAATATTATTCTCTTTTCTGGTCTTCACAGATGATGTGGGGAAAAGAGAATCATTTTGGACAGCTTATACTACCCTATTTTAGCACAAGCACTGGATTTTTCTTTTCAGTTTTTAAGTTCCCTGTCACCTACTTTCATGTTTATAAATAATGGTGACCCACCTACTCAGTTGCCTTGTGTCAGCTTCCTGACATTTGTTCCAATCTTATTTTGCTGTTTGACCTACCCTACCATGCTTTAAAGACATTTAGATTTAAAACCACTAAATAAAAGGGAAATGTCAGCTCCTTTTAGAAGAGCATGTACTTTGGAATTGGAGAAGGCAATGGCAACCCACTCCAGTACTCTTGCCTGGAAAATCCCATGGACAGAGGAGCCTGGTAGGCTGCAGTCCATTGGGTCACTAACAGTTAGACACAACTAAGTGATTTTACCTTCACTTTCACTTTAATGCATTGGAGAAGGAAATGGCAACCCACTCCAGTGTTCTTGCCTGGAGAATCCCAGCGATGGGGGAGCCTGGTGGGCTGCCGTCTCTGCGGTCGCACAGAGTCGTACACGACTGAAGCGACTTGGCAGCAGTAGCAGTACTTTGGAATAAATGTGAAAAATAGTTTAGATGTTAGTGGAGACTTAACTGTTGTGTCTATGCATATGTTATATACATATATAATCAATCCCACTTTCTCCAAGTTATATCAGGAACATTTCCCAGTATTTTTCCTCACTTCACATCAGTCAGTTTATTAGGGTTCTAATAAAACTGAAGAAGTCATCTGTGTCTTTTCATGGTGGTTGATAAAGACACTCATACTATCAGCCCAACTGTCACTACATTTTGAGAGGTATGCTTTTTTTGTAACTAGATGAACATTGTAATTTCTGTGGTTAGCTGTTCCCCACTTTCTTTCATACTGGGGAGGCTGGATAAGCACTTATGAAAATTCCTTATCAGTGAAGAATCACTTATTGAGCAGAGCCTATGCCTTCAAGGAGCTAAGGATCCAGCAGAATTATCAGACTTATAACCAAGGTTACAGTATTCAGGCTCATGTTGCTGTTGTTGTCCAGACACTAAGTCATGTCCAACTCTTTGTGATCCCATAGACTTCAGCACACTAGGCTCCTCTGTCCTCCACTATCTCCTGGAGTTTGCTCAAATGTATGTCCATTGAGTCAGTAACCCTATCTAACCATCTCATCCTCTGCTGCTCACTTCTCTATTTGCTTTCCATCTTTACCAACATAGGGTCTTTTTCAATGAGTAGGCTCTTGGCATCAGGTGGCCAAAGTATTGGAGCCTCAGCATCAGTCCTTCCAATGAATATTCCAGGTTGATTTTCTTTAGGCTTGACTGGTTTGATCTCCTTGCAGTCTAAGGGACTCTCTGCAGTCTACTCCAGGACCACAACTCAAAAGCATCAATTCTTCAACACTCAGCCTTCTTCATGGTCCAGCTCACACATCCATAGATTCATAGCACACTGCTATTAAAGTAGACAGAGGTCTGTGAACAAGATGTTGCTTTTGAACTTTCAGTAAGACAGCATTCTGCTTCTTTCTTCCCAGAACTTGGAGTCTGAGACAAAATTAAGCAAGTTAGAAAACAATCAAAAGAGAAACAACTAACTGACTGT
Source organism: Madoqua kirkii (assembly GCA_006408675.1). NCBI lineage: Eukaryota > Metazoa > Chordata > Mammalia > Artiodactyla > Bovidae > Madoqua > Madoqua kirkii. The sequence continues at coordinate 1,013 of SJYC01001434.1, read as the reverse complement.
GTTTTTTTGTTAACACAAGGATTAGGAGACAATTTATGCTCATCTAAATTAAAAGATGCTTACTCCTTGGAAGAAAAGTTATGACCAAACTAGATAGCATATTCAAAAGCATAGACATTACTTTGCCAACAAAGTTCCATCTAGTCAAGGCTATGGTTTTTCAATGGTCATGTATGCATATGAGAGTTGGACTGTGAAAAAAAGCTGAACACCAAAGAATTGCTTTTGAAATTTGGTGTTGGAGAAGACTCTTGAGAGTCCCTTGGACTGCAAGGAGATCCAACCAGTCCCTTCTAAATGAGGTCAGTCTTGAGTGTTCATTGGAAGGACTGATGCTAAAGCTGAAACTCCAATACTTTGGCCACGTGATGCAAAGAGTTGACTCATTGGAAAAGACTCTGATGTTGGGAGGGATTGGGGTCAGGAGGAGAAGGGGATGACAGAGAATGAGATGGCTGGATGGCATCACTAACTCAATGAACATGAGTTTGGGTGAACTCCAGGAATTAGGGATGGACAGGGTGGCCTGGCATGCTGCGATTCATGGGGTCACAAAGAATTGGACACAACTGAGCAACTGAACTGAACTGAACTGAAAGCCAGAGAGGAGTATGTAAACCACCCTTTACTCTCACCCATGCCTAAAGTTACTCGCAAGCAACGCAGTCTAAAATGTATACTTTAAACATAGTTTAGTGGGACCAGGTCAGTTCAGTTCAATTCAGTCGCTCAGTCATGTTCGAATCTTCGCAACCCCATGGACTGCAGCATGTCAGGCCTTCCTGTTCTTCACCATCTCCCGGAGTTCACTCAGACTCACTTCCATCGAGTCAGTGATACCATTCAGTCATCTCATCCTCTATCATCCCCTTCTCCTCCTGCCCTCAATCCTTCCTAGCCTCAGAGTCTTTTCCAATGAGTCGACTCTTCCCATGAAGTGGCAAAAGTGCTGGAGTTTCAACTTTAGCATCAGTTCTTCCAAAGAAATCCCAGGGCTGATCTCCTTCAGAATG
>SJYC01001433.1:0-23885 GCA_006408675.1 Madoqua kirkii | reverse complement strand
CCTGGGATTCTCCAGGCAAGAACACTGGAGTGGGTTGCCGTTTCCTTCTCCAATGCATGAAAGTGAAAAGTGAAAGTGAAGTCACACAGTCGTGTCTGACCCTCAGCGACCCCATGGACTGCAGCCTACCAGGCTCCCCTGTCCGTGGGATTTTCCAGGCAAGAGTACTGAAGTTGGTTGCCATTGCCTTCTCTGAAGTAGCTCTTAATTGTGTACAAATCTATAGCTCATAACAAAATCAATAGCGGCAAGTACCTTTAATGTGCTTTTAGCCAGGCAGATCTTAGTTAAACAGATGAACAATTAGTGTATTTACAGTAAAGAACAAAGAATCAACATGAGTAGGGAAGCTAGATGCTTTCAGTTTGTACTGTGGCTTTTAAAGAATGTCCATCTAAGATAAGATGTTTCTGAGAATGTGCACCTTTGTTTGCATTATGTTTCTGATTTTGAAAAGAAGAAAAAGCTACTCAACTTTCTTCATATTTAAATCTTTGGGCTTCATCCTTGCTTAGGTTTTTATTTTTATCTAGACTACAGTGTATTTGTTTTCTAGACACATACTGCATTTTTATTAAAAAATTTAAAAAGAGCTTAAAGGTTCAGTTGTTTTAAGAAGTTGATTGAATATGTATCTTTGTGGAATCTGTCTTTCCACATAGTGATGGATGGTTTATCCCAGTAATTTAAAACTTGACTTCCTTACAAAATCTGAAGAGTTTAAGTTTATAGTCACTGTTAATATATTGCCTTTGGTTGTGCCGATTTTGGGGGGGTAGTTAATTCCAGACATGAAGAGGAGTTTTCAAAGTGACCAGGCTATGCGTTGGTAAATTATTCTACAGTGGCAAATTACGCACTTCTTAAAAAATACCTTATGTGCATGCTAAGTTGCTTCAGTTGTGTCCTGACTCTTTGCGACCCTATGGACCCTAGCCTGCCAGGCTCCTTTATCCATGGAATTCTCCAGACAAGAATCCTGGTGTGAGTAGCCATTCCCTCCTCCAGGATATCTTACCAACCCAGGGATTGAATGCATGTCTCTTCTATCTCCTCCATTGGCCAGCGGGTTCTTTACCACTAGCACCACCTGGGAAGCCCCCCAAAATGCCTCCAGGTCAAGTCAAGTGTTAGTCACTCAGTCATGTCCAGCTCTGCAACTCCATGGACTATAGCCTGCCAGGCTCTTCTGTCCATGGAATTCTCCAGGCAAGAATACTAGAATGGGTTGCCATTCCCTTGCCAGGCTCCTTTATCCATGGAATTCTCCAGACAAGAATCCTGGTGTGAGTAGCCATTCCCTCCTCCAGGATATCTTACCAACCCAGGGATTGAATGCATGTCTCTTATATCTCCTCCATTGGCCAGCGGGTTCTTTACCACTAGCACCACCTGGGAAGCCCCCCAAAATGCCTCCAGGTCAAGTCAAGTGTTAGTCACTCAGTCATGTCCAGCTCTGCAACTCCATGGACTATAGCCTGCCAGGCTCTTCTGTCCATGGAATTCTCCAGGCAAGAATACTAGAATGGGTTGCCATTCCCTTCTCCAGGGGGATTTCCCAACCCAGGGACTGAACTAGATCTCCTGAATTGCTGGCAGATTCTTTACCATCTGAGCTACCACTTAGTGTGTGTTAGTCGCTCATTCGTGTCTGACTCTTTGTGACCCCATGGACTGCAAGTTAGCATCAGTAGCTTCTTAATCTCCAAATCCCATGGCCTTCTGGTCTATATCTTTATGTAGTCTTTTGTACCATTTGCTCCTTGTTTATCCTTTTGTTGGCATGTTCTCACCAGGGCTAAATAACCCGCTTTTCTGTCTTGCCAATCATTCTTGTTCCTTCTTATAACCCCTGAGCAGCAAGCAGCGTCCTGAGTTCTTTCCACCACCTTTGTTTTCTTGATTTCTACTTCTCTGAAGTCATGCACTCCTGTTAGCTCCAGCTATCTCCGCTATGAAGATGACTGGAATCTACAGGCCCAGCCTTGTCATTCCTTCACTGTCTGGGTCCACACTCCCATCTGCCAGCAGTTGTGTCTTCCTGGTTGTCTCATCAACAGCTTAGACGCTGATTTCTTCCCCATCGTGTGCAAACTCCTGACACCACATGGTCTCTATTGTCCTCCATGCTTCAGACAAGATGAATTATTGGCCATTTCCTAAACAGTTTATTCATTCCTCTGACTGTTTTGTCCATTCTGTTCTCTCTGGCTAAAACATTTTATGCTTTTTGTCAAGAAAAGAGTTTACACAAAATGCTTCAATTCAGGGCTTTGTAATTCTGTAGAAGTTCATTTTAAATACTCTTCTTAGTCTCTCATGGGGCATTACTTTCATTATGAATATTTATGTCAAGATGTATTTTCCGACCAAAATCCTAAGTTTTGTATGGGCAGGATTACTTCATGCCATCCACAGTGCCCATTCATTTTAAATACTCTTCTAGTCTCTCATGGGGCATTACTTTCATTATGAATATTTATGTCAAGATGTATTTTCCGACCAAAATCCTAAGTTTTGTATGCGCAGGATTACTTCATGCCATCCACAGTGCCCATATGAGGTGTTCAATAGGTGGTGTTCAAAGAACATACAACTGCCCATCAACACAGGGCAATGTACTTATGGTTCTTGAAGCAGAAAATACTGTTATTGGTTTGGAAAATTGGGCTCTACAACAAACTATCTGAAAGGGAGAGTGCTGTAAAGAAGTACATGTGCTTCCAAAAATCTGTAATAAATTTCTAAGGAGGGACATACTCACCAAGATAACCTGTCTCTGTATTTAAACTTGAAAACCATGAATTTTGCATTTAAAATAGTTTACTTAAATCATTGTGGAGGTGCATTTTTCCTTGTATAAATGGTTTCAGTAAAAGCAAACCTGAATATACATAAAAACAGGCTTCTCTTGCACAGTTATTTTGCTTCAAGCAACAAAACTTTGTATATCACAATGTAATGCCAAAACCCAAATACCTGAGCAACTAGCTTAATTTTTTATTTTGTAGAAATGTAGAGAGCTCTAATTTCCCTTATCACTTTCAATAGATATCTGAAAGTATCTTTTTCAATTAAATTAATACTATGAAATATGCATAGAACTGGGGAAATATTTACATCACTTGAATATATCATAGAAAATTCAAAGTGAAAGTGAAGTCGCTCAGTCATGTCCGACTCTTTGCAACTCCAGAGACTAAACACCTTGGCAATATCTTAATTTACCATTTTTTGTGCCAAAGAAGAGTTTTCAGTCAAAAAATAAATTTTGTCTGAAAAAGCAGTTTAGTGGTGTAGATTTTTAAGAAAAAGGGATGAGATGATTATATTATTCCCATAAATGTTGTTTCGTATAATGCTTTGCCAGGTCCTGATAATAAATTACATAATACACTGTTAATCAGAGTTCTGGTTTATGAGTCACAGTTTTATTTTGATATTTCAGGTGCCCTAATTTTTTTTCCTATAAACTAATCTGTTCCAAAAAGCCTCCATGATTTATTTTCACAGTTTGTTTTCCCAACAATAGAAGCAGGCTCAGAGTCCTTATGGAAGAAAAACATAGGAATCTGTGACTGCTTCCCCTTTGTTATCTCTTGACGTATAGCAAGAAAAGTAATTTTATCTTGGAAAAGATAAAACAAAGAATAGGTCACGTATTTTCACTGTATCCAGGAATTAAGGCTCTTGAATTGTTCTACCTGTCCCTGGTGAGGGAAAGCTTTTGTAGCTTAGAAGCATGCTCCCAGCACCTCTCAGAAGGTGATCAAGATTATTCATCTTAATGTTTCATCTTTTTAGCTTTTCTGATCAGGACAGTGGCTATTGGCTTGGACCAATGCCAAAGACACCATTGGTACTTGTCTTCTGAAGCATATAGTTTTGCGGTGGTTTGGGGGTACAATAAAGACTCTACTGGGGCTTCCCAGGTGGTACTAGTGGTAAAGAACCTGCCTGCCAATTCAAGAGACATAAGAGATGTGCGTTCTATCCGTGAGTTGGGAAGATCCCCTGGAGAAGGGTATGGCAACCCTCTCCAGTATTCTTGCCTGGGAAATCCCATGGACAGAGAGAGGAGCCTGGCAGGCTTTAGTCCATAGGGATGCAAAGAGTCAGACACAACTGAAGTGACTTAGCATGTACACATGCAAAGAGTCTATTACTTCCAGTTGGAAAACCTCTTTTAGGATGTTCCTTTTAGGATCACCATTTTGGGACTCAGTCTCTTTCAGCTCAATTGCTTTTGAAATCCTTCTTTCCTATTTTGCATTGATTCTTTAGGGTTACTTCTGTTTATTCTCCTGTTGGGTCTGATAGTACCTCTTCTTGCTTGACATGATAAATCACAGACATCTCCATGGAGCACCAAGTGGGAACTGCAGTGAGGGCCAGGGAAGAAAAGATGAGGCAGAAAGCATAGGTTTGTCTCTAGTCCAGGCAGTAGAAATTCCTCAGACTCAGTCTTTCCCATCCCTATAAAGGAAACTTCATGAACATTGGAGGCCAGAGCTTCAAATAGTCATACAAGGTTATTTTTTTAATCTGAAAGTTTCTCCCCTGCCCAATTCACTCAAAAACTTGAGAGAAATCAGAAAACTGACTAGACATTCAGAATCATAGCCAGTTCTCTTTAGAGACCCCTTATAAGTGTTAGGTAGGCAGAATAGGAAAAAGGAGTCCAAAATGGCGGTGGCTAGAAGACAAGGAAAGGAAAAGCCCGAAAAAATAGAACAAAAGAAGGTCCGAGGACCAGAGTGAAGACTTCAGGTAGAACAAACAGCACTCCTGGCTAAGCCCAATTTGCAGAGGGCAGGCCCAGGTGGAGGAAAAAGACATATAAAAGGAGGAACCAAAGAGCTTTCTCTCTCTCTTTCTCGCCTGCGTGCTTGCGCTCTCTCGCTCTCTCTCTCTCTCTCTCTCTCTCTCTCTCTCTCTCTCCCTCCCTCCCCACATGCTCCTCCACTCTCTTCTCTTCAAGTCTTTGGGTTGGCATGCCCTCACGCTTCGAGGATGGATTCTCCTGCTATCTTCTAAATAAAATAGAGCTGTAACACTGATTTGCCTAAGAGCTGTATCACGGTTTGTCCAAGACCCGAGAGCTGTGATGCGCCAAGGGCTTTAGTGTCCATTGCTCCAAATCTTTGTTGTGCAGAGACAAAGAACTGAGGAATATACACTCGTGTGACATAAGAAAAAGATTAAGACCAAAATTTGGGTCATTTATATGTAGGAACTAGAGCAAATAGAGTAAGGGCCTCTGAGGTTTAGAGAAATGTAAAGACCTTCAGCCTAGTCTAGATACCCCCAGGTGAAGGGAAGGTAAATCCTGAATATCAGTTCCATCCAGAGTCTGACATGGAGAGGGCTTCACACAGCACAAAGAGAGCTGAGATTCAATCTGATTTCATCTAAACAAAAACAGGAAGAGATTGCTAACAGTCATTTTTATCAGAGTGAAAATAGGTGATCTGAGCCCTAAGTGACACTTTTTTCCAGATAACAGTTGTGTGATATTCACTGATGAAAAAGCACTTATCAGCCAACCCTTAGACACCTTCCCTGATGACACTGCAGGCCCTCACAGTAAAGGAGTCTTAAGATATTTTCAGGAAGGCATTCCCAAGAAGAAAATAAGGACCCTGCCTATCCAGATCTTAGAGTGGTAATACCGAAGAATGGTGGGCTTTCCAGGTAAAAAAAGCTCAGTGAGTAAAGAATCTGCCTGCAATGCAGGAGAAGCAGGAGACACAGGTTTAACCCCTGGGTCAGAAAGATCCTCTAGAGGAGATCATGGCAACCCACTCCAGTATTATTGCCTGGAAATCCCATGGACAGAGGAGCCTGGTGGGGTACAGTCCATGGGGTCACAAAGAGTCAGACATGACTGAAGAGACTGAGCATGCACACACCCATGAATGGCATGAATATTCACATTATTCTGACTATTCTAAGATTTGCATCTTACTTATTTGATCTGAAGTCATATTTCATAAAGCATAGTAACAAACTTTGATAGTCATTCGAATGCAATATTTGTGGATGGTTCAGTGGAGGTTATGACATCATGAGTATCAATGTAATCATCATTAAATAAAAGATATCAGGAAACTGAAAAGGTAGGAATATCTGTATAACGTGTTTCTACCTTATTATTGTGGCAGACATGAAATTAGTCAAGAAGTATGCATTATGTAGAAGTCCATGAAAAGGTAGTTACTAGGTCTGAATAGGAAATGATAGTATCTAAACGTTGCAGAAAATCCTCATGCATCGACTGGACAATAAACAAAAATAAGTAGCTCTTCTCTACCCATTATTCTAACTCTAAACCTGTTCATCATTATACCTTACATGGGCCCTTAAATTTTGCTTGTAAATACAAAAGCACCCCACCCCACCCCACACACACACACAAGTTCCCACATACTAAACAGGGCCTTGCCCACAAACTGGGGTTTAGCAGCTTATTTGACCTTGGCAATGCCAGCACAACCATACCTTAGTGTCTGTCCCAAAGTAGAGCTGATCTCAGCAAGCAAGAACCAGCAGGTTTGTGGTCATTCCAAAGACATTCATTTTATCATAGATGCCAACTACAATACCAGCAACTGAGGTGTGGCTTAGGTTAAGGAAGGGGATATAAAGAGCAAGAACTTAAGGAAAATGAAAGAATGTTTTAACTCTTTGCTTGATCTCTATCACAACCTCCACTACCACCAGCCTCCCAAATAAATGAATGGACCAGAGTGCTAAGGATTGCAAGTAACCTCAACCCAAGTCCCAGGCATTTCTCAGTTTAAACTAGATTGTAACTATTAAGACTTTCTTTTCTAGAAGTTACAGAGCCACAACCTTAGTAGGATTATAATCAACAGACTGTGTGGTAGGATGCTAAATGAAACCTCTCTTGATATTCAAGAATTCTTAATGATTCCCCAACTAAGTCCGAAGAAGTGTTAAGTACTCAAATAAGAGATCTTTTCACATTGGAATTTGATACATAAAAAGCTTACTTCAAAGTGAAAGAATGAATCAGGTTAAATTTGATTCATCCCAACCCAGACATTTTTTAAAAGTTTGAGACATTGAAAGGGAGAACTTCTCAGATCTTCTCAGACAAGGCGCAAAGTTTTATCCTCCAAATGGGACAGGAAAGAATGAAGAGCTCTTCCTATTCTCTCAAGCCAAGTGAAGGTAACTGCAAGAGATTTTCCCATAAAATTTAAAGATGTCTTCCAGATGGTGGTCCTAGTAATAGTTTATGGACCTATCTTATATTTAGTCTTCATAGACCAATGCCAGTAATATTAACATAAATAACCATCTGTCTAGCCCTATGCCTAACTACAGTGAATGAAAGATAATTTTCAGAATGCTGTATTACAGCATCTCCTAAATACCAATAGGGATCTGTATAAAATTATTAGAGTTACGGGATCCAAGCCAAAGCAGAATTAAAGTTTGTAATGATTCCTACTGCTCTTTTCTGACTCAGTTTATAAATAGATTCTAAGAAATTCTTATTCACAAATTACCCAAAAAGTAAGCAAGTACAGAAGAAATGTAAATAATTTCCGTGACAATTTATCATTTCCTTCATTTGTCTGAACTCTACTATTTGTGTCAATTAGCTATGAATTACATAGTTAAACTTTTTATAATGTTAATACTGTTAGGATAAGCCCTCAATTTTCCTAGACTTTTTGTGCCATAGTTATTATTTCTTGTTGAACTTTTGAAAAATACCTATATTGGTTTTAATTTCTTAGGTATATTTCCTTAGTCGGTGTTCAGTGTTCTGTTCACTGTAAAAATTCACAAATCACTTATTGATTGAATATCTCAAACGAAGAAACATATGAGGGAGTATACCTGATTTGAATGTGATTAAAAGCCTAGCTGACACTTTAATGTGCTGTGAGATCTTCACTATGTCACACAAACTTTCAGGGCCCTAGATTTTTCAACTGTAAAATGAAGAGAATTGACTCGAATATCCATCTTGAGGTGTCTAATCCTCCATTTTCTTGAATGTTTTGCTTAGTTTAATTGAGAGATCCAACTGTCTTCCAGCCTGAGCAATGTTACCCCTGTATTTCTGGGTTTATTAGCTAAACGTCACAGACCTTTCTTAAATTGATGAAATGTACATAATTTATACTCTCGCAGAAAAGGTCTGCTTTACCTTGACACCAAGACAAACTTCCCTGGGCACCCCACTCTCACCATCTCTAGTTGACTGAGACCAAGATACTTTCCCAACAGGAAAGGTCACCTTTACTTTGAGAATAGAGAATAATGAGATGGACCCTTAGTCCTGGGTTATGACTGTGAAAAAATATACTGAGAATTTAAGGAGAACATATAAGAAATGCCTGAAACCTCTCATCATTATTTGTTGAAATATTTGTATTCTCTCTTTACCGAGGTTTGTTTTCTAACCTCCAAAGAAACATCTGGCCATTTAATGAAAATTATATGGAAAATTCTACCTTTGTTTATTCATGATTTTATAACAGGGAAAAAAAACATATTCCTTTGAGCACTTTAAAATGTATAGGAACCTGGCATATTTCCTAAATAAGATTCATTCTTTTGGTATATATTTGGGAAGGGGAAAAGAAACTATAATACAAAATTGTCACTGAATTTTTACCTCACAGTTTCAATATATTTGATTTCTTTCCCTTTTGCTTTTAATTTTTACCTTTGGCCAAATTGACTTTTAATGGTAAACTTGTTTGGGGATTTGTTAAGACTGGCAGTGCTCAACTTATTTAAATGTTTCACTTTGCTTATTAAACAGTGTAGACATCTTACACTTGCTTTTCTAAATCTTTCTCCTTCTTGAAAATTCACTGTTTGGAAAAATTAAATAAGCAACGAAACTGTAATGGAAGAACAAATTCTCCTTTTTAAAATAATATCGTAGAATTAAAATCAAAATTTGAGCCATAGAATTTAATGGAAGGTTTCTACTGTAAACAATGTTTGAAGACCACTAGTATTATTTACATAAGGCATAAGATATTTTCTTGACATGTAAGAGTTATACATTTGATTTTTTCCTATAAAAGATTTTTGCTTAATGCTTACATAAAGATAGTGAGGAATTACTTTCATTTTGAATAACTGTCCCACACAGCACTGACCTGATAACTTGTTTACCAAAAGCCGCGAGTCTGGGCTATTAACAATTAACTAAGGTAAGCTGCAATGGTGAAGTCTGATAAGAATGACCTTGTTTAACAACACAGTTCACAGGTGAGCAGCAAAGTTTATGTAGCTCTAAGCTTAGGATAAGTTCTAAAAGAGACCTAATATATACTTGTATACAAAAACAATGGTGTTCACCAATTTATTCTAATATTTATTAAAAAAGTTTACTATTATCTGATGGGATCAGTCATAGGAAAGTTTATTTTGCATGCTTAGATTTCATAAAATAATACCATCCAACTTCCTCACAGGAATTAAAATAAATCATTGTAAAATGATTTCAGGAACACTCTTTTAAATTGCATATCACATCTGAAATATTTGGTTTTTGAAAGATTTTACATCCCTCAAATCTGTTTTAAGATTCATTCTTTTGGTATATATTTGGGAAGGGGAAAAGAAACTATAATACAAAATTGTCACTGAATTTTTACCTCACAGTTTCAATATATTTGATTTCTTTCCCTTTTGCTTTTAATTTTTACCTTTGGCCAAATTGACTTTTAATGGTAAACTTGTTTGGGGATTTGTTAAGACTGGCAGTGCTCAACTTATTTAAATGTTTCACTTTGCTTATTAAACAGTGTAGACATCTTACACTTGCTTTTCTAAATCTTTCTCCTTCTTGAAAATTCACTGTTTGGAAAAATTAAATAAGCAACGAAACTGTAATGGAAGAACAAATTCTCCTTTTTAAAATAATATCGTAGAATTAAAATCAAAATTTGAGCCATAGAATTTAATGGAAGGTTTCTACTGTAAACAATGTTTGAAGACCACTAGTATTATTTACATAAGGCATAAGATATTTTCTTGACATGTAAGAGTTATACATTTGATTTTTTCCTATAAAAGATTTTTGCTTAATGCTTACATAAAGATAGTGAGGAATTACTTTCATTTTGAATAACTGTCCCACACAGCACTGACCTGATAACTTGTTTACCAAAAGCCGCGAGTCTGGGCTATTAACAATTAACTAAGGTAAGCTGCAATGGTGAAGTCTGATAAGAATGACCTTGTTTAACAACACAGTTCACAGGTGAGCAGCAAAGTTTATGTAGCTCTAAGCTTAGGATAAGTTCTAAAAGAGACCTAATATATACTTGTATACAAAAACAATGGTGTTCACCAATTTATTCTAATATTTATTAAAAAAGTTTACTATTATCTGATGGGATCAGTCATAGGAAAGTTTATTTTGCATGCTTAGATTTCATAAAATAATACCATCCAACTTCCTCACAGGAATTAAAATAAATCATTGTAAAATGATTTCAGGAACACTCTTTTAAATTGCATATCACATCTGAAATATTTGGTTTTTGAAAGATTTTACATCCCTCAAATCTGTTGTGTCTTGAATTCCACAATAAGTATTAAGTAAGCATTTCAAACCATCTAAGCAATTGTTCTTACTATCACTGAAGTAAAAAGGAAAAATCATAAATATTGCAGCATTTATTCAATGAGCAAATAAATTTGCCTAACCCAATGTTTCCTTTCATTTTTCCTTTCTTTCTTTATTGGTCTGCCTTGAACAACTAGATATTTTAAACTATGGTAATGATTTTTCACTGCAGAGACTATAAGTGAAAATATTATTTGCAGTTTTAGAAATTAAAGTGTGAGAATTTAGACTTCCAGTGACTCACATGAACAAATATGCAAGGGCCCTCACCTCAGATGACTTAACCAAGCACCAGGAACTTCACATTCTGTGCTGACTGAGGGTTTGCAGGGTTCAAGAGAAGATAGGTAAATAAAGACATCTGCTGGTATCCTACACAGTCTTAAAACATTGACTTCAGCAGCTTTCTGTACAAGATTTTTCAAAGCACTTAATGTGCTTTGTGTTGTCTGTTTACCTCCAAGTAAGGGATCGAGTAAGCAGAATCCTAAACATTATTTCCAGTGGAACTATTTTTCTGTTGAATTGCTATTACTGATTGAATGAACTCTGCCTTCATGTGCGGTCAGTCGCTTCAGTCGTGTCTGACTGTCTGATCCCATGGACTCTAGCCTGCCAGGAATTGTCCAGGCAAGAATACTGGAGAAAGGTGCCATGCCCACTTCCAGGGGATCTTCCCAACTCGAGGATCGCACCCACATCTCTTAAGTCTCCTGCATTGGCCGATGGGGTTCTTTACAACCATCGCCACCTGGGAAGCCCTAGTGCCCCACAAATACAATTGGGGAATGCTAGGCTGTAGATCCACGTCTGGGGGTAAGGAAGAAATATTCATGTGCTAGTTAAAGCCTTAGGACTACATGAGATTGCTGACACAAAAACCAGACAAGAACAAGAACTTTGAAAAAAAAGGCCACAAGTTCTAGGACAAGTAGTGTATTATATTGAGCTTATTGTGCATGCCACAGACTCATAAAATTGTTAAATTAGAATAAGAATAGAGATCATTTCGTTCAACTTCCTCACTACAGAGCCAGAGAAATTAAGGATTGAGGAGTTAGGTGACTTATTTAAAATCACACAGCTTGTTTCCTGATTGCTAGTTGAAATCAAGAAAGGAAATATATACACCTAAGGAAACTTGCCCTAAACAAAAGCAGCAACTTCTGGTCACAAGTTATTAAAATATGTTAAACATAATTTCTTAATATAGAAGATGAAGGAATCCACTGGACTCCTTCCTTCACATAATTTTTCATAATGAGGAAGGAATGTTTTGAGTGGACAAAGTAGAGCAAACACTGGTTGGAAGCAGTCACATAGGGATATTTCTCATGATAATGATAAGACGAGAAAGAAAAAGAAAATTCCTGTGGTTTGTGGCTTTATGTGGCCGTTTGTTGTTTCATTTGAGAGTGTTGAATACAGAAAAAAAATAAAGTTTTTATTCCTGTTGACTCCTCAACAACTCAAGTTATCAAATAATATAGCAGGAATGTTTATACCCTAGTGTAAAGGACCTTGTGTATGTTGGCCTAGAATAATTCAAAATGATATAACACAACTTCTGGCAGCAATTCAGATTCATTTTTATACTAAAAACAACAACAAAAAATGACTGGCAACTTTTTTTAACACACTCAAAATGACTAATTTTTGGAGCTGCTGAAAATCTAGTTTTTTGTTTTCATGCTTCACAGTGTTTGCTCCTATAAAAGAGGCCACTGCACCTCTAATTGCTTAACAACTGTACCTTTGATCTGTTCTCATTTTCTGTCTAATTAAATGTAAATATTATTTCACATTATAAGCCAGTGAAACAAGGTGTCATTTTTCTACCCTTCTCTGTATCTTCCTTATTTACTAGAGCGGTGCCATAATATATATTCAGCATAAATACCTATAAAATGGAGATAATAATATCTCCCACATAATCTTATTGACAGGCTTTATTGAGACAATCTATATGAACATTCTTTGTAAAGAGTACAGCCTTAGATATATGTAAAGGATGATGATTATTATTACTAGTGTTAGCAATAGTATTTATAAGACAATGCTCCAAACATAAAATAGGGGATATTAAAAAGTATCAGGATATTTATAAAGCTAAGTTCACAACTCAGCATACAATAATCCTCCAAAAACATTTTTTGAATTAAATATAAAATCAATATAGTCTATATGGATCACAGTGGAATGTGGGTACAGAATAAAGGATGAGTAAGAGCCTCATTCTGTGAAAGACTGAAGGCAAAAGGAGAGGATGAGATGTTTAGATAGCATCACCAACTTAATGGATGTGAACTTGAGCAAACTCTGAGAGGTAGTAAGGAACAGGGAAGCCTGGCATGCTGCAGTCCATGGGGTTGCAAAGAGTCAGAAATGATTTTGTGACTGAACAACAACAAAAACCTCATGAAACTAATGTAGAAAGTGAGAAATAAGATAATTTTTAAAAGGTTATGCCAAAACAAAGATTGAAGAACCTGTGTACCGCAGCTAAGACCAGGCCAAATTAAAAAATGAGTAAATTATTTTTTTAAGAAAGGAAAAGAAAAATAGCCTTGAGGAAATAAAAAGTAACAAGAGTAATTATGAGCAGGAAACTATTATTAAAATGTAATCAAGGAATCAGAATTTAATTACAATAATTTAAGTAGCATCAGTTGAGTTCTGTCGCTCAGCTGTGTCCGACTCTTTGAGACTCCATGAATCGCAGCATGCCAGGCATTTCTGTCCATCACCAACTCCCAGAGTTCACTCACTCACACTCATGTCCATTGAGTGGGTGATGCCATCCAACCATCTCATCCTCTGTCGTCCCCTTCTCCTCCTGCCCCCAATCCCTCCCAACATAGGGTCTTTTCCAATGAGGCAACTCTTCGCATCAGGTGGAAAAAGTATTGGAGTTTCAGCTTTAGCATCAGTCCTTCCAAAGAACACCCAGGACTGATCTCCTTTAGGATGGACTGGTTGGATCTCCTTGCAGTCCAAGGGACTCTCAAGGTGTTTTCCAACACCACAGTTCAAAAGCATTAATTCTTCAGCGCTCAGCTTTCTTCACAGTCCAATTCTCACGTCCATACATGACCACTGGAAAAGCTATAGCCTTGACTAGACGGACCTTTGTTGCCAAAGTAATATCTCTGCTTTTCAATATGCTATCTAGGTTGGTCATAACTTTCTTTCCAAGGAGTAAGCATCTTTTAATTTCAAGGCTGCAATCACCATCTGCAATGATTTTGGAGCCCAAAAGTAAAGTCTCACACTGTTTCCACTGTTTTTCCATCTACTTCCCAGATGGGACCAGATACCACAATCTTAGTTTTCTGAATGTTGAGTTTTAAGCCAGGTTTTTCATTGTCCTCTTTCACTTTCATCAAGAGACTTTTTAGTTCCTCTTCACTTTCGGCCATAAGGGTGGTATCATCTGTATATCTGAGGTTATTGATATTTCTCCAGGCAATCTTGATTCCAGCTTGTGCTTCTTCCAGACCAGCATCTCTCATGATGTACTCTGCATAAAAGTTAAATAAGCCGGGTGACAATATACAGCCTTGACGTACTCCTTTTCCTATATGGAACCAGCCCATTGTTCCATGTCCAGTTCCTACTATTGCTTCCTGACCTGCATACAGGTTTCTCAAGAGGTAGGTCAAGTGGTCTGGTATCCCATCTCTTTCAGAATTTTCCACAGTTTATTGTGATCCACACAGTCAAAGGCTTTGGCATGGCTTTTTCCATGATCCAGCTGATGTTGGCAATTTGATCTCTGGTTCCTCTGCCTTTTCTAAAACCAGCTCGAACATCTGGAAGTTCACGGTTCACGTATTGCTGAAGCCTGGGTTGGAGAATTTGCGCATTACTTTGGTAGCAAGTGAGATGAATGCAATTACACAATAGTTTGAGCATTCTTTAGCATTGCCTTTCTTTGGGATTGGAATGAAAACTGACCTTTTACAGTCCTGTGGCCACTGCTGAGTTTTCCAAATTTGCTGGCACATTGAGTGCAGCACTTTCACAGCATTATCTTTCAGGATTTGAAACAGCTCAATTGGAATTCCATCACCTCCACTAGCTTTGTTCGTAGTGATGCTTTCTAAGGCCCACTTGACTTCACATTCCAGTGTGTCTGGCTCTTGGTGAGCGATCACACCATTGTGATTATCTCAGCTGCCGCCCCTGACATAGGGCATGGGTAGCTCCTCTAGGCTGCCGCCCCTGACCTCGGGCGAGTGGTAGCTCCTCTAGGCCATGCTTCTGCCTTAAGAATGGAGGATATTTGTTAGTGATGATGATGAAGTTGGAAACTAACATTTATAGATAGAAGAAAAAAAGAGGTGAGACATCCAGGATTTAATGAAGAGAGTTCTATTCAGCACAGCTTTCTAATGAAGTCATCTTGGCTTCACTTTAAAGATATCTTTTCATCTATTCTCCAGTCTAATCTCTCTCTTCAACTCCAGAATTAGACATCTTGTTATTTAGCACCCAAGCTTGCATGACTAATATAAGCCTCAAAATTAACTTGTCTGGAAGTGAACTCTTCATTCTCTGCACCCCAGACCTTGGCCCCCTGGGTCTTCTCCATGTCAGCCAGTAGCATACCTTTCATTTAAGCTAACATGTTTGCATCATTTTTAACTTCTTTGTTTCACTCGCACCTCAAATCCAAACCATCAGCAAATTCTATCAGCTTTTAGATCAAACTATATCATACAAATGTAAATTCATCATTTCTCACCATTCATATACTTCAGTGCTAGTCAAACCCACAAATTTCAACAGACTCTTAGATGGCATTCATGTTTTCTCCTTTGCCCTATGACAGTCTCTAATTTAATTAGCAGCAGTTATTTTTGTTTGGTTTTTGTTGAAGTGTATTTGTTATACAATATTTTATAAGCTACAAGTATACAATATAGTGATTCAAAATTTTAAATCCCATACTCCATTCATAGTTATAAAATGTTCGCTGTAGTTCCTATGTTGTACAATATATTCATGCAGCTTATTTTATAATTAATATTTAGTACCTTTTAGTCCCATACCCCTATATTTTCCCTCTCTGCTTCTCTCTCTGCACTGGCAACCAAATTTTGCCATTAGCAACAACATGGATGTACTTGGAGAGTATTATGCCAAGTGAAATGGCATCAGACAGAGAAAGGCAAATGCTGCATTATATCACTTACATGTGGAATCTAAAAAATACCACAAACTAGTGAATAAAACAAAAGAAATGACTGATGTGGGAATTTTTGCAAACACTCCTGTCTGGCACATCTTGCACATGTTTCTTTCCAATCTCTGTTCAAATATCACTCCTTCATAAAAATCTCTAATATCTCACCTAAGTATTACCTGCAACATTCTCTGTCCCTTCATTCCCTTCATCCCTACAGACTTCACCCTATGTAGACATTGTGTATTTTCATATATCTTGTCTCCTCCACTATAAACTAAGTACATGAGACATGTCATCTGTTTTGCTTCTGAGTTCCAAATACCAGTGCCTGGAATAAAATAAATGTTCCATACATGTCTGCATATAACATTTATTAGTCCCTAGAACTCCCTATTTTTTATTCAAGGTAATCGTTGTTTGATATTTTTTATTTTTATATGCCATCATCACTTGAAGAATGAAAAGGCTGAATTGTGCAACTTTTCAACAATACTGTTAAGGCATAACCTTAGCTTTTCAGGAGGGGCTTCTCACTTTATCGAAGTGACTTATTATCTGCCCCAAACATACACACTTCTAAGAGAAGCCAGTGTCTACACCAGTGCAGATAGATGTTTAGAACAAGGTTCTGTTCCATTTGAACCTAAGGGCCTGCCCCGCTTATGGGCTTGCTGTGGTCAACAGCTTTGTGTTCATCCTACACACACCACACAACTTGAAAAAAAATGAGCAGAATCAATCATATTCATATCTTGAGAGTTCAGAAATAGGAAGCTGTCAGATTGAAATAATTAGCTGAGCTGCACAATATTAAGAGGCGAAGTGCAGAAGCAGTGCTTCTAGGTATTTTCCAGGTAAAAGAGCATAATAATGAGCAAATGTGTGAGAGATGCCAAGGTTTCCTGCGTGAGCTCCAGGGGAGTCCTAAGAGGGAAACAGAAGGGGGCATCTTCACAATTCAGCTCCTAGCCTGTGAGTATCTTGAAAATAAATGAATCCCCTCTTTCTTTAGGTATCAGGGTATCTTTCTTTAGGTATCACTTTTCTCTGAACCCAAGAAAACCATGACATAATTACAGACTAAAGACTGCAGAAGATGCAATATCATACATAACATTCTTTTGCTCTCAACCAGGGGCAATTACAGGTGAATGGCAATAGCTTTTTCTTATTTGCTTATTTAAGAATCCTTGCTGCTGCTGCTACTGCTGCTAAGTCGCTTCAGTCGCGGCCCACTCTGTGTGACCCCATATACGGTAGCCCACCGTGCTCCCGGTCCCTGGGAGCTTTCTCCAGGCAAGAACACTGGAGTGGGTTGCCATTTCCTTCTCCAATGCATGAAAGTAAAAAGTGAAAGTGAAATTGCTCAGTCGTATCTGACTCTTCACGACCCCATGGACTGCAGCCTACCAGGCTCCTCTGCCCATGGGATTTTCCAAGCAAGAGTACTGGAGTGGGGTGCCGTTGCCTTCTCCGATTTAAGAATACTTAAAGTTGCCAAAGAATTGATGCTTTTGAACTGTAGTGTTGGAGAAGACTCTTGAGAGTTCCTTGGACTGCAAGGAGATCCCACCAGTCCATTCTGAAGGAGATCAACCCTGGGATTTCTTTGGAAGGACTGATGCTAAAGCTGAAATTCCAGTACTTTGGCCACCTCATGCGAAGAGTTGACTCACTGGAAAAGACTCTGATGCTGAGAGGGATTGGGGGCAGGAGGAGAAGGGGACGACAGAGGATGAGATGGCTGGATGGCATCACTGACTCGATGGACGTGAGTCTGAGTGAACTCCGGGGTTGATGATGAACAGGGAGGCCTGGCATGCTGCAATTCGTGGGGTCTCAAAGAGTCGGACATCACTGAGCGACTGAACTGAACTGACAGTTGCTTTTTTCTTAAGAACTCCAAACTGGAAATAACACACACATTCATCTACAACAGGATGAATAAGTAAATTGTGACACATTCATACAAAAAAATAGTACACACCAATGAGAAAGATATACACCCATGGATGAACCTCACAGATAAATATTGACTGGGAAAAAACCCAGACACAAAAGAATATGTACTGTATGAGACCATATATATGAAGTCAAAAACAAGCAGTGTAGGTGTTACTTCTGGTGGGGAATTGGTTACAAGGGGCCACGAGGGAACCAGTTGGAGTGCTTGAACTGCCCTATATCTAGATTTTTGTCATTGGCTATGTGAGCATACACATATGTAATTTGTATTTGTATAAATACACATTGTAGGCAGACACTTTACCGTCTGAGCCACCAGGGAAGTCTTCAGTTCAAATGTATAAATGCACATATGTTAATTCCCATCAAGGTATAGGGCAGGAACAATGCCTTTGTGTGGTTCTGTATTAGTTGACACAGTTTCCTTTGGACCATTATTATTGAACAGAGGAAGTGGCAGTGTTTTGATGATGGTCTGTGAAGACCATATGGCTTCATCTTTCTCCATGGTCACATAGACACTTTACCCAGCACTTAACTTACCTGGTCTTTGTGTGTGACGTTAGATTTTTTGTTTGTTTGTTTTTGCAATTGCTTGTTTGTTTTTTGACTGTGTCAGATCTTAGTTGCAGCACACAAGATCTTCTTAGTGGCACACAAATCTTCCTTGCATCATGTGGGATCTTTCATTGCAGTGCACTGACAATCTAGTTGAGTACACAGGCTCGATAGTTGTGGAAGGAATGGGCTTAGTAGTTGCCTGTGGGTGCATGGGCTTAGTTGCTCTGTGGCAAATGGGATCTTACTTCCCCAACTAAGAATTACGTCTTCATTCCCTGCATTGAAAGGTGGATTCTTAACCACTGGACCCCAGGGAAGTCCCTGAAGTTAGATCTTTTATTCACCTTATAAAAATATAATGAAATCAACTGCCAATAAAAGTTCCAAGGATGAAGGTTTGAACTGGGATCTCTTAGGCTACTTGCTGTCTTAAGCCATTTTTTAAAAATCAAGGCTAGCTTTCAATTAGCAAAGCAAAATAAAGATTTGAAGCAATTATCTGGATAATTCAAGCGAAAACATTGCTTTGACTTAAATTGCCTGAATAATCGCAAGTTAATAATCTCTTCACTATTGATTTCCTCTCTAGTGAATTGTCCAGGTAATAGAGACAAAGCATGGTGGTGGCTTAACTAGCCCAGATAATTGCAGGCTTGCTTTACTCCACCTTGTCAACAGATCTGGCTATGATGTAAAGAACCTCAGTGGAGAAATGACATAGACTGATAGCTAAGGATTTATCAATAGGGGGTAAAACAGTCACCAAACAAAAACCAAGAAGTCTTATATTAGAGTCTTATATTAGAGAATACAAGAGATGTGGGGCACCAGGGACTGCCAGATTAGGCAGACCTGCCTACCTACAAGGCCACTTGATGAGTAAGGTGATTGGAGGTGTGGCATGACAAAGCCCAATGTGACAAATTCTCATAACTGGGAGATGCTTGGGGAATAAAATGGCCTTCCAAATGTGCAGACAATTACAATATAACACATTTATCTGTTGATTAAAAAGAAGAATTTTTAAATTTTTAGGAACTCTAAGTCCAACATAGTATCATTCCAGTGCCTTATACATGAGATGATTTTAGATGTTGTTGTTGTTAAGTTGCCCAGTCATGTCCAACTCTTTGTGGCTTCATGGACTGCAGCACACCAGGCCTCCCTGTCCCTCACTATCTCCCAGAGTTTGCCCAAGTTCATGTTCATTGCATCGGTGATACCCCATCCATCTCTTCTGACGCCCTCTTCTCCTTCTGCCCTCAATCTTTCTCAGCATCAGGGAGTTTTCCAATGAGTCATCTGTTTGTATCAGATGATCAAAATAATGGAGCTTCAGCTTCAGCTTAAGTCTTTCCAATGAAACTGTAAGATTGTTCTCTCTTAAGATTGACTGATTTAATCTCCCTACTGGCCAAAGGATTTTCAGGAGTTTTCTCCAGCACCACAGTTCAAAGGTATCAATTCTCTAGCATTCTGCCTTCTTTATGGTCCAGCTGTCACAATCATATGTGACCACTGAGAAGATCATAGCCTTGACTATATGGACATTACCTTGGCAGAGTAATGTCTGCTTTTCAACACACTGTTTAGGTTTGTCATCACTTTCCTGACGAGAGGCAATTGTCTTCCAATTTCATAGCTGCAGTCACCATCTGCAGTGATTTTGTAGCCCAAGAAGAGGAAATGTGCCACTATTTCTACCTCTTCCTCTTCTACTTGCAAGGCAGTAATGGGGCCGGATGCCATGATCTTAGTTTCTTAATGTTCAGTTTAAGCCAGCTCTTTCTTTCTCCTCCTTCACTCTCATCAAGAGGCTCTTTAGTTCCTCTTTGCTTTCTGCCATTACAGTGGTATCATCCACATATCTGAGGTTGTTGATGTTTCTCCCACCTATCTTGATTCCAGTTTGTATCTCACCCAGCCTGGCATTTCTCATGATATGCTCAGCATATTGATTAAACAAACAGCATGACAGTAGACTGCCCTTTTGTACTTCTTTCTCCATCTTGAACTAATTAGTTGTTCCATGCAGGCTTCTAACCTGCATACAGGATTAGCAGGACACAGGTCAGATGGTATGGTATTTCCTTCTCTCTAAAATTACAAAGAAGAAGCTAAAAGTACAAAGAAATACTCTTCATTGTTATCATTTTTATAGGCTTAAAATGTGAGTTCTCAATTAAACTCTTTCTAATGCTAGCTAAGTGGGGGAAAGAGGTGACCATTTAAATATAAATAATCTGTGCCATGCTAAATCAACAAATTCCATTCCCAGGACTAAGGGAAGTCATGAAATAATGACTCTATATCTCTATTGCTTTAAGTCCAACTGCCAGTAAAATAATTTCTGCTGAAAGGCTGTCTTATGAGCTGTCAGACATTTATGTTATGAAAGTTATAACCAAACAGTAGCTTAAGATTTACTGGTTCATCATATTTATTCAACAGACTTTTATTATATACCTACAATGTGAGAGGTAGTATGTTTTCACATGTATTATAGCATACTTTTACTTGCACCACAGAGCAAATGATATAATATCATTGTCTTTCACCACAGGCTACTTTACTTTCCATTCTCAAATCTGTACCTTTTATATTAAAATAAAACAGAAATCAAAACAAGATAGCAATATAAAGGGAACTAGTATTCAGATATTGTGCAGATGCTATCAAATAATGTCAAATAACTGTGTTTTCTCTACTATTAGTGTGTTGATGTAAAACATAAAACTTTCCCTTCTACTAAAAACTCCAACTCATGACACGTGGACAGCCGGCTGGGCTGTCAGCAGCCATTGTGCAGTACAGACTCAGGGCTGAAGTACCAGCTCAAAGGCCTCTGGGCCCGGCCACCTTATGAGCCAGTAAAACTAGAAAGCACAAAGGAAAAAACACAGGAGAACAAGATGGCAAAGGAGTAAGTGGACATGGAGTACATCTCTCTCTGTGGATATATCAGGAATACAGTTCAGACACAGAAGTGCATGCAGAACACCAGCTGACAGTGGACAGAAGTACCTGGCCAGTGGAAAAGAATATACAGAATCACACAAAACTCAAGATCAAGTCCTGAGCCTTTGGAGTCAGAGCACTGACTCCAAGACCCTAGACTACCAGAGAGCTAACCCTAGGAAGTTTCAAAGAGTGAGAACTCTCACTAAGGAAACAACTTGAATACAAGACCTGGAATTACCAACCTCCAGTAGCACCCTGTGCAGAACACCTCATCTAAAGAACAAACATTAAAAAAAAAAAATACAAACCCAATCATCAACAGATAGAATTACCACCTCACTCAGCTGTGAAGGGACAAATTAGAAACACAGAAGTCCAATAAATGAAGAGGAAATAGGCAAACTACCTGAAAAAGAATTCAGAATAGTAATAGTAAAGATGACCAAAAACCTTGAAAATAAAATGGAGAAAATTCAAGAATCAATTAACAAAGACCTAGAAGAATTAAAGGATAAGAATACAGAGACAACACAATTACTGAAATTAAAAATACTCTGGAAAGAATCAATAGCAGAAAAATGAATCAGTGAGCTGGAAGATAAAATGATGGAAATAACTTCTGAAGAGCAGAAAAAAGTAAAAAGAATGAAAATAACTGAGGACACTCGCAGAGACCTCTGGGACAATATCAAACACACCAACATTCGAATTACAGAGATCCGAGGAGAAAAATAGAAAAAGAAAGTGTATGAGAAAATTTTTGAAGAGATTATAGTTGAAAATTTCTCCAACATGGAAAAGGAAATAGTCAATCAAGTCCAAAAGGTGCAAGGAGTCCCATACAGGATAAACCCAAGGAGAAACACACCAAGACACATACTAATCAAACTAACAAAGACTAAACACAAATCAAGAATATTAAAAGCAGCAAGGGAAAAGAAGTAAGTAACATACAAGGGAAACTCCATACGTTTAACAGCTGATCTTTCAAGCAGAAACTCTGCAGGCCAAAAGGGAATGATAGAATACATCTAAAGTACTGAAAGGAAAAATCTACAACCAAGATTACTGTACCTGGCAAGGATCTCATTCAAAATTAATGGAGAAATAAAAAGCTTTTCAGATAAGCAAAAGTTAGGAGAATTCAGTACCACCAATTCAGCTTTACAATAAATGTTAAAGAGACTTATATAGTCAAGAAATACAAGAGAAAGAAAAAAATCTACAAAATCAACCCAAAACAATTAAGAAAGTGACAATAGGAACATATATATCAATAATTATTTTGAATGTAAATGGATTAAATGCTCCAACCAAAAGACACAGACTAGCTGAGTGGATCCAAAACAAGACCCATATATATGCTGTCTAGAAGAAATCCACATCAGACCTAAAGACACATGTAGACTGAAAGTAAGAGGATGTAAAAATATATTCCCTGCAAATGGGAAGCAAAAGGAAGCTTGAGTAGCAATCCTCATATCAGACAAAATAGACCTTAAAATTAAAAAGATTACAAGAGATAAGGAAGGACACTACATAATAATCAAGGGATCAACCCAAGATCTCAATAAGAAAAACACCAACAAACATAAAGGAGAAATTGACAGTAACACAATAATAGTAGGAAACTTTAGCACCTCACTCATACCAATGGACAGATCATCAAAACAGAAAGTTAATAAGGAAACACAAGTCTTAAATGATACATTAGAGGAGATGGATCTCGTTGATATCTTCAGGACATTCCATCCAAATGCAGAAGAATACACCTTCTTCACAAGTGCACATGGAACATTCTCCAGGATAGACCATATCCTGGGTCATGAATCAAACCTCAGTAAATTTAAGAAAGTTGAAATAGTATCAAGCATCTTCTTCAATCACAATGCTATGAGACTAGATATCAATTACAAGAAAAAATCTGTAAGAAACACAAACACTTGGAGATTAAATAATACATTTCTAAATAACAAACTGGTTACTGAAGAAATCAAAAGGGAAATAAAAAAAACTTCTAGAAACAAATGACAATGAAAACATGACAACTCAAAACTAATAGGATGCAGCAAAAGCAGTTCTAAGAGGAAAGTTTACAGAAATATAATCTTACCTCAAGAAAAAAGAAAAACATCGAACAGGCAACTTAACTTTACACCTAAATCAACTGGAAAAAGAAGAACAAAACAAAACAAAACAAAAAACCCACAATTAGTAGAAGGAAAGAAATCATAAATATCTGAGCAGAAATAAATGAAAAAGAAATTAAAGAAACAATAGTAAAGATTAATAAAACTAAAAGCTGATTCTTTGAAGAGATAAACAAAATTGACAAAACTTTGGCCAGACTCATCAAGGGAAAAAGAGAGAAGAATCAAATTCAACAAAATTAGAAATGAAAAAGAGGAGGTTACAACAGACAATGTAGAAATACAAAGGATTACAAGAGACTATTATGAATAACTATATGGCAATAAAATGGATATCCTGGAAGAAATGGACAGATTCTTAGAAAAGTTCAATCTTCCAAGACTGAAACAAGAAGAAATAGAAGTTATGAACAACTCAATTACA